>JAEIIJ010011454.1:0-15970 GCA_018904815.1 Drosophila ogumai | reverse complement strand
TTATAATTATTTTTTGGCATTTTTTTTTATTTAAAAAATTATAAAGAATACACAAGTTTAACTGGTAGGTTTATAAAGTTCTGTCTACTTTTCATCAGAAATATGCAGAGTTTTGTTTCAATTTTAAAACAATAAATGCAGCCCGTTGAAATTTCTGATTCACTGAATTTTCTAATCGTTCAATGCCCAAGAGTCGTGTGCAAAAATAAATTATTATTTATGATGGCCATACAGCTTTGTGGGTCTTTAATGGACTTATATTAATTTAATAAGCCACAAAATATTTCCTAATATAATAATAATAATAATAATAAATGTACAATTTTATATCCATTTATTTATTGGTTAAATCGTTGTTTATGATATACATTACCTAAGCAAAATACAAACAATAAAAAAGGGGGCTAAAAAAACCTATGCAGATCTCTCTTAGAGATCTGAAAAACAGTATACTATTCATTTGCTGCTCAGATTATATACGTTTATTTAAAGTTGATATTGTTGGTTACAGTGCCGGTAATTGTCAGGATCCAGTCGGTAAAAGAGGATACACGGGTGTAGGCACTTGGACCTGCAATGCACCCGTTGCCTGATCCGAACGAAACGATTCCAATTTGTTTGCGTTCGGTGGATTCGGCATTAATGGCTAAGGGTCCCCCGGAGTCACCGTAGCAAGTGCCCTGACCATTCTTTGTGTTAGTGCAGATATGTGAGTCTATTATGATACTATACGAGTTTTTGCAATCTATGTTAGAAATAACTTCAACTTTGGCAAACTGCAAGAAAACAGGTTGGATCGGTATGATATCTTGAGTTTGTCCCCAGCCTGAAACCGTGGCCATCTGGCCCGTGTAGTCATCGTTTGACGTGGTGGGCAATCCTATCTTGTCGATACAATCGTCAAATTCCAATGACTTATTTAGCTCTAGCAAGGAGATGTCATTTTGTATGGTATTAATGTTGAATTGAGGGTGCTGTACAATTTTTTTGACGGTGAGTTTTACGCCTGACTTCAGTACCGTAGATCCAGCGTAAACTGTTGCTGAAGTAGCACTGCCATTGAATAAAAAAAATGATTGAAGAGCCGGGAAAAGTAAGTTTCAGTTTACTTACCCGGAGGTACAGTGGGCAGCGGTCAAAATCCAGTTGGGGCTGAGGATGGAGCCACCGCAAAACCCGCTGCTACTACCGAATTTGAATACTATGCCGACTTGATAGGGAATTTGTCCTTCAGAGGCAGTTTGTCCACCAACAATTCGGCTTTCAATGGATTGTTCTATATTCCTGTCACGAGGATGAACTGGCTTAAGCTTGGCCGCCACAGGGCCCGCGGAGGCGCTGGCCAGGGCCAATAGAAGAACAGCTAACACTTTCATTTTCACAACGAATGGTTTTGTACAACGATTCTGGCTGTATTTATACCAATTTATATATATTAAATGATAGAAATGGCTCATTGTTCAATGTATATTGCTGGCAAACACGAGCTTCTTTGTTTCTAACCAACTCTTTCGATATGGCCAGGTCGAAAATGTAGGCTAAATGGTCCTGATAAAGCTGCCACCATATAAGTTTAAGGTTAATGCCCGAAATTTAGTCAGATCTCCAGATAATGGGAGTCCCATTAAGAGTTCAAGTTCAATTTCTAAATGCAAGTGTTTTATTATTATTTTGCACCTAAAATTAGAGGCGTAATAAAAGTCTGGGATTAAGACTAGCCTACTTTTTGGCGGCTCAGGTAGGAATTACTGGGAAAAGTAAATTGTTTTTTCGTTTCATGTGCAGATAAAAGAAGTTTAAGTACAATTAGTTTGATAAACCTTGGATTTATTAAACATTAAAGTAGCTAATAGTATTACTAAAAATGTGCAAAAAAATGGCTGTTGGGCAATATTATCCTAGCAACATGTTCCTATCAACATTTACGTAGCAACATTTTCTTGCGCTTGCCACAATGTTTGATTTCATTTTAAAGTATTAATTGAAGTATTAATCAAGTTTTTTTATCTTAAAGTTTAAAGTACGAAGCTTTGGTTAAAAAATATTTTTATATAGTGTGTAGCTTAATTAATTCGTTATTAATAGCTCTATTAATTAAATGACAAATTAGGAGCATAAATTAATACAAATATAATTGTTTCTTTTAATATAAAACAAACTAGTTTTAAAGTCTCTGAGTCTACATTTTGTTTGGCCTTTCGCAAATAAAGATTTGCACTCGAATAATTAAAACCTCAGCTAACAGCTAGCGGAAATGAGCTTATCCTAATATTAATCAAATAAATATATTTAAAAGATAAGCAAATTACTTTAAACTTTAAAGTTTAATATTGATCAATATCTTAATTATAAAAAAAAAGAATCCCTCCGATAACCTCACCCAAGAGAAAGTTCCGTTATTGCTATTAAATCATGACTCGTTTTTATTGAAAGAAAAGTGCTTAGTAGGCGACACCGGAGTTGTTCTTGATCCAGTCCAGGTAGCTGGTCACACGGGTGAAACCGGCGGGGGCACCGGACTCGCAGCCGGCGCTGGACACGAACGAGGTGACACCGATCAGTTTCCTGTTGCTGTCCAGGACCAGGGGGCCGCCGGAGTCGCCGTTGCAGGTGGAAATCTTGTTGGGGGTGGCAATGCAGATGACCTTGGAGGTGGCAACCAGAGAGCCATAGGTGTTCTGGCAGGTAGCGACGGACACAACGTTAAAGACATAGTACTGCAGGGTGTTGGCCACTCCGGAAGCGGAGTCAGAGGTCTTGCCCCAGCCGGAGGCGGTAGCCTGCTCTCCGGCGTAGGTGGAGTAGGTGCCGGCGATCGAGGGCAGCTCAACCTTGTTGATGTATGTGGTGAAAGTGACAGCGTCGGTCTTGATCAGAGAGATGTCGTTCCTGAGGACAGCCGAGTTGTAGCTCTCATGCTGGATGAACCTGGAGCTGGAAACGGTCTGGGTAACCTTGGCGCTGGTGCGGACGGTGGCGCCGAAGTAGATGGTCACCGAGGAGGCACCGCTGGTGCAATGGGCAGCGGTCAGGACCCAGGAGTTGTCGATGATGGAGCCACCGCACCACCAGCTGCCGCTGGTGCTGCCGAAGCTGAGTCCCACCTGGTAGGGGAACTGGCCCTCGGTGGCGGTCTTGCCATTGGTGATGCGACCCTCAATCGAGGGCATCGAGGACAGGTCCTTGGGGTGCACGGGCAGCTGCTGGGGCAGCAGGCCGGCGGAGGCGGTGGCCAGAGCAAGGGCGAAAACTACGAGCACTTTCATGATGGATCGGAGAACGAATGATTTGCCAATTGAAGGGGCTACACTTTATATACCATGGAACTTGGGGCCGGGCCTCTTGAAGCGTGCTGACAAATACTTATCAGGGCGATAGGATACGGGGCGACTTATCAGCTTCGATTGACCAAATACGTAAAGAAGTGTCTTCCGTTATCGGAAGAGAGATTACACACCGCAGGCTTTCAATTAAACGCACTTCACTTCATGAAAGAGCGGCGACAAACGTCTAGCACTTTGGGGCTGTGATAAGCATAGATTTCTTTCTAAAACGAACGATTTTTTCTGACTTTTGCACTGCCAAAAAGTTAAGAAATATTTATATTTAGCTGGGAAAACCGGCTTGTCTTGGTTAAGCCCGATCGATTGCTTTCTAATCGAATTATATATTTTTGAATCGATCAGAGAAATTGTTTACGGATACTCTTGAGCGCCTCGAGTGCCTGAAATTCCCACTGATTATCTTCGCTGATGGTTGGCCCCAAATCATATCAAGTATACGCAGCGGTGTGCCCAAAACTTGCCAACTCATGAGGCCTGAAGAGGGGAGAAAGGCGGTGAAAGGCAAGTGACACTGGCTAGCTGAATCTGGGAAATTGAAATCAAATCGCCTTACGTGTCGGGCATGCAAAGCAAGAAGGAGCAGGACTAGGACCAGGGCCCAGGCCGGACATTAGCACATAAAAACAATTCATTGCCTTCCTGCTGACACATGTAGACCGTCGTCGGAAGCACCATAGTTGCCTTCATGTAGTTGTTGCCACTCACAGTGCGTGTCTGGGCCATAAAATAGATTTCCTCTTATCGCTATGGATTTCCTCTTATCACCAACTTAAAGAGGAGCCAAAGAGGAAATCCCACCAAATATTTAATCCCTGTATTAACTGCATTTTATTGATTTTTATTTCCCCTACTGTTTGAGCACTTTTTTTATGGTGGCTCTTTTCGCTGATTGCGGAAAAAATTTCAGTCCTTTTGTCTCCAGAACCAGGAACAAAGGAACTAATTTTCTTGAAATATTTGCTCTCATTGTTGGCCGAAGAGGAGGAGCAGGAGGAGCAGCCGTTTTAAAGGCAGTCAGTCACCCTTTAAATTGCTGGCAGAGATATATGTAATGCACTTATATATATAAGGATATATAAATTTATATTACGTATACGTAATGCGCTCACCCGAGACACACACACGCTTATTAGACGCATATCCTGCCAGGAAACAGGACAACAATAATGTCCAGTGCTCTTGGAATCTCGGCTAGAAGGAAACTTCTGCTCACTCGACCAGTTGCGTGGGCGCTAGGACTCGAAAAGGACACGAATATTCATTCAGGAAGCGACTACGCCTCTGGCTCAAGTGGTTTTATAAACAGCTGAGAGGGAAATAATAGTAAAGGATATTCAGGGTCTTGAATATATTTTTAAAATAAAATAAATAATTAAAAATAAGTTAAAATAGTTACTCAACTAACATATAAATGTATCTAAATATATTCTTCAAATAATTTAACCTAAAAATGGCAACTAAATGAAATATCTGCGTTCCTTAAAAATAAATAAAACTATATAAAAAAAACTCCTAGTTATATTATTTCCCCCTCAGTTGTGTTTGTACCCGAGTGTGTCCTTAGTAAGGCATTTGAAATGTCCCCCAGCGAGCGCTGTCCTTTGACGAGAAAAGGGAAAAGGACGAGACGACGACGACGACAAACAAGATTGCAGCAATAAAATTTCGACAAGTGAACAACAAATGATAAACGAAGCAGCAGCTTGGGATAAAAAGCAGCAGAAGCAGCGAAAGGAGCAGCAGCCCTCGGAGAGGTCAGTTTCGGATAGCACTTGAGATGCTGGTGGCCAGGGCCAAGAATTCCGAACCCACTTCAGCTGGCCGGGCAACAATCTAATGTGAGCCGCATCGATTACGCTTCCACTGCCACTCAGGACTGTGTGTTTTGGCTGTTCCTCTCGCAGGAATTGTTGTTTAGGGCACTTTAAGAAATTATTATGTTTATAAAATAGAGTATAAATATTTCACCAGAATTTTTTGATTTTGATTTTTTCCTAGGTTTTATTTTAAATTAATGAATAACAAGCTTTAAAGGTATAAAGTTTATACCATATACACATTTTTGGGAATTTTTTTAGGCTATTTAAATTCAAATAATTTACATTTTTAGAATATTAACTGGTTTAAGTTTATAAATAAATTACCAAACTTAATTCTATATATTTTAGACCCATCTTTTTTTCTCACTGTACCATATAGTAAGCTCAACTACTCTCAGCTGAGTTCGCTTCGGTGTTTTTTTGCGTTAAATTGTCATGAAACTGTCGCTGTGCCCTGCGGTCAGCTCAAGAAATCCGTCTCGGTCTTGGACTCCATCTCCTTCTCCATCTCAAACTCCACCTCCTTGTTGGCCAAAATTAATGACAACTGTCTGGACCAGCTGACCCGCTGGAGGAGTCTCCTCGCCTTTCGCTGATGACTTATCACAGGGGAACTATGTCTATTTCCTGCTATAATTCAAATTGCTTTCGGGGATGTCAACAGCAGCCGCCTCATTAATCATGCCTCCTGGAATGGTCTCACATTGCGTATGAGTAATGCGATTGTCAGGCACCTTTTTTCTACCGTAAACTTGGCAAGAAGAACTTATATTCCCTCCAAGATGTTACTCAAATGCTAGAGGGGAGGATAAAGTTTTTCACCATTTCTTCATTTTTTTTCTTGTTCCATTTTTTGAAATGCAATTTGTTGCTGCACTTTGGCTGGAGCTATAAGTACAGATGTGTTGGCGTGACTCACGTACTTCCCTGCCTTTCCTTCGAGCCAAGTTAACCCGGAGACTTAGCAGGTCCCGGGACTTGGTCAAAGTTTTGTGTTGCAGTTTGTCAACTCGTTTTTAATGCGCGATGTATTGAAAAAGTTTGATTAGGGAGCAGCTGGCAGACTCCCAGTAACCAGCTACCAGTTACCAGTTACCAGCTACCAGCTCCCACCTGAGCTCCAGACATGAAAACTTGATAAAGAGGGAGCTTAGTGGCGAGGATTGCACATACGCCCCGTTGTACTGTCAATATTGTGACGCAAATCCGACGAGCAGACGACAAACACAAGTGTCCACCGTTAAATTTTATGTTCCGGGATCAAACTAAGTTATTATATGTATGGGGGAATACATATACATGTATATATGATATATCCTATATATTATGTGTATCGAAGCGTAGAGATGGCTTGGCAAATATTTGAGGGTAGAATTTTTGCCTGCTCTGTGATTTTCTATCAATAAGCTGACGGCAAGCCAATAGAAGCTTTTGCATATGAACGAAGGCTCAGTCTTTTTCCTATTCAAAATATAAGAATATATAATATATATAAATATAAATTCCTGCCAGGCAAACAAATCCTTTTCGATAGATTGCTTTTGGCTTTGCCTTTTTTTTCGATGTCGCTTTTATTATTGTGTGCCAAACGCCAAGGATTTTTGTCTACTACGACAATTGGATTTCCACGGAAAGTAGGGAGTGGAGAGCAAGGAATTTCACTTGGAATGGGCTTGATACGTGTCCCCTAGCGGAGGTGGCACTTGTCTGCTTATTGGCATTGGCACATCCCACCAAAAAAATACAACAAAAAAATGATTCCGCTTGGGCCATATCAATGACTTTTGGAATATTTACAGGGGATTCCTTTTGTTCCGGGAATATTCTTGGCAGCGGTATATGGTAACTTTTCCTTTGTACTTTGTCCCTGTCTGCAGTTGAGTTTGAATGCAGTCGAAGGATATCCTGGCCCCGGAGGAGGGGAATACTTAATATCAGGGGCTGCATTCAGTCGGGAATCCCCTTTGTTGGGAGGACTTCATTAATGCCTGTGAAATATGCCGAACCTTTTTTGAAGTATCTCCATCAAGGGGGAGAGCAGTAGGAATTTGTGGGAAAATATATAACTAGTCATCAAAATTTAGCATGCAAATATTTATATGAATATGCAGCTGAGGCTGGCAAATGCTTTATGGCTTATAAACATTTTTGTTTGCCAATATTTTTTGTTTCTTCGGCGTGTGTGTGTGAAGCTTCCTTGTTGTAATTTCGGTTTATTGTTTTCTATATATTTTTCTGCTTGAACGCACTAAAAGCCACTCCACTGCCAGTCAGCCATTGAATCCACCTTCCATCCGGAGAGCTCCTCCCATATTTCCTCCTCGATGCCGGCATTTGTTTGCTTTATGTCTTTATTTTCTGCCCCCGCCCGAGAGGAGCAAAAGTATTATTATTTTTTGCCCTACTCCTGCTGACGTTTCTCTCCTTTATTTTTTCTTTCTTTTTTTTTACTGACTGATGGCTCTAGGTAATGCCAGGATGCCAGGATTCGGGCTGGGTGAGTGAGGGAGCGAGGGGATTTCGGTGAGTGCTCTCTGAGCGGCTTTGCATATGGGCATGTGTGCTATCTACTTGATATGCTCTTGCAGCTTTTCGAGTCCCGAAAAGGACGAAATGTTTCAATTATGTTTACTGCTCGCTAGCCCCCAAAAGCAGACGCACTTCTTTAAGTATTTCTCCAGAAGTAAGCCATTAACTTTTCCCGTCAATCAATTGTCACTCCCAAAGGGGAAAACAAAAGGAAAGAAACAAAGCCAAAAAAAAAGAAAACAGGAAACATGAAAACAAAAGGCACGAGACCATGACAAGACACTTTACTTCCATGTGAATGGAATGAAATTAACAGCAGAAAAGGGGAAGTTATTTTTGGCCAAAGGACATCCCTGACTGGGGATTGCTCTCTTATGGGTCTTAGCAGAAAGATATTTATCGAAATCAACTTGTGTGGAAATTTAATTAAGAAACTAAAGCTGTGCTAAGTTCCTGGGTTTGTATAGTTTTTTATCAGCCGGAAAAAGTAAATTAGTAAACACTTAATAATCACTAACTTTTACGTTATCTTGAGAGTTTTATGATAAGGAAAAATAATACTTTAAGGCAGTGTAATAGGAAAGTGCTATAATTGATAAAAAATTTCTAAGAATAAGTATTGGCGTAAAGATCTCGCTCAATATCATATAAATATAATTGTTAAATATTGTAAAGCTTGATAGAGAGGAGTTAGAATTATCGAAAAATATAAAATAATAATAATGGCATGTAATTTCTCAAGTAAAACAACTCCTGACTCTAAAAACCCAATTAAAAATCAAATTTTTGGCCATTTACAAGTCTCTCTGTTAATCAAAGGAACCAACTTTGGGCCAGAAACAAGCATGGCCACTCAATCAGCAGTCAAGGCAAAAACCAAACCGCCCAAAAACTCTTTGTCTCCGAGTCCAAAGCCAAAGCCAAAACAAAAAACAGAAAACAGAAAGCCAGCGAACTTTGCCGTCAAGTCATTGCGGTGGTAGGGTGTTGACCAGGATGCTGGCTGGTGGGTGGTTCAAGTGGAGACCTCACCAAGTGTTGTTTGGATTTCATTATACAATTATCTTGTTACCAGAAATAATGGTGTCGAGCCGGGCAACATGCCAAAAGCATTCAATGAGCTTGATGCGCCTTCTACTTGCCCACTTACCCCGCACCCTCCACACTCTCTCTGTCAGTCAGAGTCCAACCCTCTCCCACACACATCACATGGGAGTGTGTGTGTTGTGCCGGATGCTGAGCGCGTTAGGAAAAGCAGGAAGTCATTAGCCGAAAAAACTCTGGTGATGGCGCTTCCAACTGGGGTTGGTTAAGCGCCGAGGAAGGAGCCAGTAATGCGATAAATAAATGAAAATGTTTGAGTTAAATGAATTAAGTGTGCGATACCCTTAGACTGGGTGTGTGTTGTGTGTGTGTATGTGAGTTTCTGGCTTTTTTGTTAGAAACACTTTCTGTGTTGGCCTGTCATCGCAAGTGACTTGGGGTGGTTAAAGTGCTGGAGCAATAGTAATTGTTCGTCGCTTAATTAGCCGAACATCATTCAAAGTGTCACAGCCACACGTCGAGCCCCAAAGGGTTTAACAGAATGTCAGTCAGCCAGCCAAAGTTGGCCCAAACTTGTATATTTTCCGTTAAGTCATTTCGCGTTGATTGCTTATCTTGAAGTTTGTTTAGTTTCATGTGGTTTTGTTTGGGGAAAATGTCTTTGAAAGTGGGTTTTCTTTAGCACAAAGTCTAGTATGCAGTTGGGGTTATTTTCTATGGTGACTTTAAGGCTTTTATTTTTTTATTTGTTTATTTTAAATATAACCTTTTATAAAAATCATTTTCTTTTAGTGGTGACCTCAAAAAGTTAAAGCCACAACGCTTAGTCAAGTTAGAATTAGGGTTTTCCTCATATTTACTTTATTTAATTCTATCTTTCCCCATGCGGTTGCCCGGTTTTTAGGGCTTAAGCCCAGTTAAAGTTAATCCCAGTTAACCCATTAACCATCATCTAAGCATCATCATGGCTTTAACTATTTGCAGTTTCAGCTCACTTCATCCACTTGGTGACCCCGAAATGCTGACTTTGCAAATTTACTTGGTCCTTATATTCTTTTTTTTTTTTGTTGGCTGGCTGATTTCGACGCGACTTAATTAATTATGTAGCCGAAAAATCGTTAATTAAGTTGATTGCTTTGAATTGGCTGGCATTTATTAGCCAGGATTGTGTGTTAGTGAGGAGCCAGTCGAAAAGTCCCAGGACCCAGGCCCCTCCTCTGGGGCATAATTGATGAGCTGACAGTTTCGTTAATTGATTTTGCTCTGTGATTAGAGACTCCACATACGATGTGAGAATTGATTTTATTAGCTGCCACATGAAATGGAGTTAAATATTTAATTTGATGTGCGAACTGGGTCAGAAGAGAAGATTATAAATAATAGACTTAAAGTCGAATGCAAAATCCGAATGCCTTAGGCCAAATATTTGTGAAATAAAGTGAATCGAAGGAAAACCACTTGACCAACTAACTGGAAGACCTTTGGAAGTTCACTTCAATCGGGCAAAACAAGGAAGTTTGTGGCCAAGATAGAAACCAACTTTCGACGTTGTTCAATCAGAGCCAAATGCAACTGGGCAAAGTGGATTTTAAATAAAAAACTTTGGCCATAAACACTCGGCGAGAGCGACTGCCGGGTTGACATTTTAACTAACTTTTTGCCATGCCCACACACAGCTCTACTAACTTGTGCGTTTTTATAACGCTTGAGGTTGAGGTTCATGCTCAAAGGGGGTTGTGTATGATATTTTGTCATATCTAAACCACAGAATGCGAGTGCAGGAAACTTTTTGTGCTGTCATAAATTTCCGCAATGCAAACATTTATCAGCACGGCTGGACCTGGTCCCAGCTCAGCTGCTGTTATTTTCCCTGACTGACTTGGTTATGTTGTCTCCGGATCTGGTTTCCCTGACTCCGCCTCTTGTTTTTCCCGAGTAAATGCTTTTTACCGCAGTAGCATCTGTTCGAGACTGGTTTTTAGGCGCCACCTGCTATCCTTCCACACATGTGGGGTGAGGGGGAGGTCCTTGCACCGTCAGAAAATAAAAATAAATGCCGCACTTAGCCCAGTTTCTGGGGCTGAAAAGTTTCGGGAATTAAATGCTGATGGCCTGAAAATAATAAAAAGTGCTACAAATGAAGCAACAACTTTTGTCATTTATTCAAATGCCTGGCGATAATTCAAGTGCTGACATATTGTCTGCGTTTTTTGTTTTCTTCTTTTATTTTTTTCAACTTTCACTTGAGTGGGAAACTTTTTCTTTTTGTTTTCTTGTATTGCCAGTTTTCAGCTTTTATTGTCTCGCTTTGGCAATTTAATGAATTTTAATGAAAACTTATGTGTTGAGGGCCGGCAACAGCTTGGCCATTTTCGTGTTTGTTCTTTTTATATAGATTAAATTCAGGCTGTTTTATTTAAGTGATTATTGAGAGGGAAATTGTTTCAAGATTTTTGTATATTGAAGCTTTGGAGGTAGTGGAATGATCCGTGAAAAATGTAGTCTATCTGGCTCGAAGGTCAAAACGAAGGCTTTTAAGACTTTTACACCGGTTGGTTTTTTTTGTTAGCTTTTAGTTAGTAATTTTGGTAAATAAATAAAAGCAAAGCCACATATTCGTTAGAATTCTTTTTTATTTTTGCTCATAAAGTGAAGTCCCTGACTCCTCCTTAGTAGGAGATGCCAGTGTTGCTCTTGATCCAGTCCAAGTAGCTGGTCAAACGGGTGAAGGCAGCGGGGTAGCCCTTCTCGCAACCAGCAGCAGCTCCGAAGGAGGTCAGACCGACCTGGACACCGTTCGTCGTGGCGATCACCAGTGGGCCACCGGAGTCACCGTTGCAGGTGGAGACACCGTTGGGGGTGCTGACGCAAATGTTGGAGGAAACAACGATCGAGGTTCCGTAGGTGGCGGCGCACACAGAGTTGGCAATGACGGTCATATCGGCGTACGCAAGGTTGGAGGCCACACCGCTGGCAGAGTCAGACTGGCGTCCCCATCCGGAGGCCCTAACAGTGTCACCAACATAGGTGCTGTACGAGCTGGCAATGGCGGGCAGGCGGACGGGCTGGATCAAGGAGGTGTAGGCGGTCGTGGGGATCTTGATCAGAGAGATGTCGTTGCGCAGGTTGGCGCTGTTCCAGCCGGAGTGGATGGTGATGTCGCTGCTGGCGACGGTGTAGCTAACCTCGGGGGAGGTACGCACGGTGGCGCCCAGGTAGACAGTCACGGACTGGACACTGCAGGGGGTGGGAAAATTAAATAACTCACGGGTAGAGGAAAAAGGATTTGCAAGGACACTCACCCATCGGTACAGTGAGCAGCGGTCAGGACCCAGTTGTTGCCGATCAGGGAACCACCGCACCAGGCGCTGGAAAGAGCGCTCAGCCTGAGGGAAAGTCCCACCTGGTAGGGGAACTGACCCTTGGTGGCGGTCTTGCCGTTGGTGATGCGACCCTCAATGTCGCCGACGACGGGCATCTCACGGTTGCGGTGCTGCAGCTGAGCCTCGGGGAAGGCAGAGGCGGCCACGGCCAGGGCAAGGATGATCAGGAACTTCATCTTCTTCGGGGTATTGTTGCGTGTTCAGTCAAAGGAACTCAACTGATTTGACACTGGCCCCACGACGGTCTTTTATACTAGCTGGAAATCGCAGATTAGGTTGCATTTCACAAACAGAGCCTTCTGCCAGTGATTAGATATGGCCAAAAGTCGTCAGTTCGAAATGTGTCGTTATCTTTGAAGATTCGCAGCGGAAGATATGTGTGAACTTCAGCCACCCGGCCGCCAAAATTACTTTCCCAAAAAAGGCTCAAGCGTATTGGGGTAAGAATCCCGATAGGGATCTAATCTGGCCAACGGGCTTGCAGCATGAGGTTGCTAATTAATTTGATTAGTTCTTTATAAATATATCTATGTAATATGGGCAAGGGTGGTTCTTAAGTGAGCTATCTTATCAGGAAAGAGGGGCCCCTAAGCCCATAGTTCCGCTGGTTTGTTTACCTGTAAAGGTCAAGGCATGAAGCCGCTTTTCGCTGCTGAATAGTTAAACTTTTCACAATAAAAGCTTAATCACTCAACTGTTAAATATAATAGAAATTTTAAACATTGACAGGCTCTCTTTTAAATCAAAATTTACGATTATAAACAAACAAACAAGGTACGCTTTGGCTTCTTTATCAAAGCGATTGCCGCGTGATTTGATGACGCGTTGGACTGGACTGGCTGAATGACCACATCGCTGCGGTTAATGGCCAATTCAAAAGGCCAATTAAAGACGATTAGGGTGAGAGTGGGAGGAAGGAAGGTAGAGAGAGAGCTAAATCAACACCACATTGACGGACAATCAACTCGAAGAACATTTCAATTTCGCCAGCGAATTCATCAGCAATTTTCGCTGGAAATTCTCTTTGCCCTTTTATTGAGCTTTTCCCCAAATTGGCTTGGCGTAAATGTTTATTGTTATTTATCGACAACAATTTCCATTCCAGCAGGGAAAACAACCCCCCATAAAATGGACCATTTTCACCTTCTCTTCGGTAAGGACCCCTACCTCCTCCTCCTCGTCTCGGTTTCCTTTGCTGAAATTGGTTTTATTGTCAGCCTCCCGACTATATTGTTTAGCAATTAATGGGCTGCAATTAGGCGTTAATTGCATTTAGTTGGTCGTTGTTGGTCTGCTGTCGGATCCATGGCAAATATGCGGTTATCCTGGCGTAGACAGTGGGCGCCCCCAACTCACAGCCGCCGGCACTGCCGAACGAGGTGACCCCAATTAGGTAGCTGACATTGCGCCAGTGGAGGACCAGTGGGCCGCCAGAGTCGCCATTGCAGGCGCCACGATTGTACTTGCCATCAGTGCAAAGGTGTCGCCGCTGGCTCACCAACCCGGGCAAGAAGTAGCACACACAGCGCTCCTGATTGAGCACCTCCACATCCAGGAAGTAAAGAAGAGCAGTTTCCTCTCGGGGAGTATCTCCTTTTGAGTCTCCCAGGCTGCCATAACCCATAAGAGTCACTGGCTGACCCTCTAGAAATTTCTGATTCATAAACTCCCCAGCCAGTTCTATGGGCTGAACGCTCTCAGAGGTTAGAACTTTCCTAGGCAGCCGTATCAAGGCCAGATCATTGTAGCCACCAAAGCCCAGGTAACCTGGATAGACTATAAAGTCCCTATGGCTGACTAGGAACTCTTCTTCAGCATCTGCGGCATCAGCGAACTTAGTGGCACCCGAGTAAATCTTGGCCCCGATGGCATCTACCAAGCAGTGAGCCGCCGTTAAAACAAACTGCGTTGTGATGAGGGAACCACCGCACTGGATGAGTGCTCCGGCACTCTGCTGAATCACCAGAGCCACTTGATGCGGAAACATGCCGCGCGTGGCCAGTTCCCCGCCAGCTATTCGAGTGGCTATGGGTGAGGTCTGGTTCTCTTCCGTCGCCTCGAACTTTTCGCAGCGAAGTCGCCAGTGCTCGTAGCCCAGCTGCCAGCGACGCTCCATGATGGATTCATCAGGATCAGATGGATCTTTTTGGAGGGTTGACGTTGCTTCTTGGGGGAGTAGAACTAGGAAGAGGGCAGAAAGTGCTAAGTAAGGCGACATCTTATCTGCAGAAGAAATGGAAAATATTTTGGTTTATTTTTAATTTTAGAGCTTTATTGCTTGCGGTAGATTTTTAATTTAGGGAATGACTTTTGTCTTTCGAAAGTGAGACTGTTATTAGAGATATCAGCAGGTTTTAAATGTATTTAATCTTAATAATTATATGTATATCTTAGTGAAAATGAAGTGTTTTAATAGATATCTTGATTAAATTTATAATAATATTAGATAAGGAATCAAATTAGTAATTAGTAATAATATCGTGCTTACAATTTATATTGACATACATATATCGGAAGTAGCGATACAACTTATTTATTAATCTAATTTTTCAATAGTAAAATTATTATTAAAAAAATTGTTTGTATGTCACATTTATATATCGAACCTCCTTCTAAATATCGATATAGTAACGATCCATATCCATATCTTTGCCATCCCTAATACAAATATAATTTTTTTTTAATCACACTTTAAATATTTTTAATTAAAAAAATATTTTTAAATTAAAAACGAACGTCTCTAATATCAATTAATAAAATATTAGTATAAAAACTTGTTACCAAAAATCTCTCATGAAAAAAACTTTATTTATTAACATTTTTTTTTAATATTTATTATAAACTTTTTAAATAAAAAATTAAAACAGAAATTCAATGAAATACTTGTAAACCCGCTCTCCGACGTTCTTTGTTGCCTGTAATGATCAATATTGAGTTCCGTCTGAGTGGGCCCTTCATGTGGAGGACTGGATGTTGTTTTTATAGCCAGCGACTGTGTGTGGCATCCACATTGCGTCAGCGTCTTTTTCATGGCACGTGTCCGACTCCGTCTCCATCTCAGTCTCCGTCTCCGTCTGTTAATTGAATTTGCTCCGATGGCTTGGCCCAGTGCAAATTACAGTCAGGGAAGAGCAGATGTTTGGCATTCAATTCCTGAAGCTGCCGTGTAATTGCCGCACGTTTCGGCGATTATATCGCTTAGGCCTTGGTCTTTGACTCCCAGCGACTGGCACTGCAGTTGGCTTAATTGCTTTCGGCGTATATTTCAATTGCATGATTTCTCCGCCAACCCAACTCTCTGTCTCGGCTGTCAACAATGTCTGGGTCGGGGTCTTAATATTTATTGACTGGCGTTTTATCAACGCTTAGTTTATTATTTGTTTAATTTACTGCAGGCCTTTGCTTGGATTTCACCATAAATGCTAGGCCTTCTGGCGCTGCAATCAATGGCCCATATATGTTATGGCCTTTGTATTTATAATGACCTTAAATGAGTTGTAAATGGGAATTTATTTATTTACTTGGAACAGGGATTATTTGCTGAGGTAATGGAAAAATAAATAATATAAGAATGTGATAAATGAAGTATGCAGTTAGGGGGTTTAGCTAAGTCAAATAACTATTGATAGAAAATAAATAAGAAATGTGTAAATAAATAGATTCAAGGGGGTATAAAAGTGGGTTTTAAAATTTTGTATAAATTGTACTTAATTATTTTCATATAGGAATTCAGGAAAATAAATATATAATATATATAATACAAAAAAAAAAAACAGAAATAGGAATAGAAATAACTCAGAAAGAGGATTCCACACGGAAAGTAAATGTTCCAGTGTTATTGAGCCCAGTT
>JAEIIJ010011452.1:0-12055 GCA_018904815.1 Drosophila ogumai | reverse complement strand
TATTTTTTAAAAACTATAATTTTTGTTTTTAATTATTATTGACTACTACTACTACCAAATCTTCTCCTGTAATCCTGCCTAATAAACCTTTTTACAAGTCAGATTACACTTAATAACTTTATTAATTTATTTTTGCAGCCACCAAAGTCACCGGCACCGTCAAGTGGTTCAACGTGAAGAGCGGCTACGGTTTCATCAATCGCAACGACACCAAAGAGGACGTCTTCGTGCACCAGAGTGCTATTGCCCGTAACAATCCCAAGAAGGCGGTCCGTTCGGTGGGCGATGGTGAGGTCGTTGAGTTCGACGTGGTCATTGGCGAGAAAGGCAACGAAGCAGCCAATGTGACCGGACCATCGGGCGAGCCGGTGCGGGGCAGTCAGTTTGCTGCGGACAAGCGCCGAAACTTCCGCCCCTGGATGAAGAAGAATCGTCGCAAGGAGCCCGGCCAGGGAGACGAAGGCGACGAGCTGGCGTCGCCGGTCCAACAGCAGCAGCAACAGCCGCCGTCCGTTGACGGGCAGTCGCAGCTGCAGCAGTCTGGCCCACGCCAACCACGTCAGAACTTCCGTCGCGGCCCGCCCGGCGGTGGACCCCCAGGTGGACCACCACGTGGTGGCCCACGCGGTCCGGGTGGACCAGGAGGACCTCCCGGTGGTCCTCGCCGCTATAACAACTACTATCCGCGCCAACCACGCCGCGGCCTGGGCGGCGGTGATGGTAGCAGTGCCGAACCCGGACTGGACCAGAATCCGGAGGGTCTGCAGCGAGGCGAGGGACAAGGACCACGTCGAGGAGGCGGCCCGCCGGGCGGACCCCAGAGGCGCTTCTTCCGGCGCAACTATAATAATGGACCACCGCCACCACCTCGCGATGGCGCCGAATATAGTGAGTATATTTTACAATTGTGGCATTAATTATTTAAGAATCGTTAACATAATTATTTATATTTTTTAATTTATTTTAGTTCGAGGCCAGCAGGCACCACCACGCCCTCAACAGCCACGTCCACGTCGCCAGAATCGGAAACCGAATGGCCCTGGCGGTGGTTTGGAGCAGCAGCCGCCACAGCAGGTAATGAACTAAACACACGACAGAACAACAACTTGAAACATCTTTGCCAAACATGAAATACTACGATAACACTGCATCTGCGGCAACTTAACAACCACAACAACAACGGCAACAGTATCTACAATAACAACCTGGGTGGCGGTCACACTTGAAAGTATAGAAAATAACAACTTAAAAAATGCATAATTAACCAACCTAACAACCACTGTCGCACTCTAAACGAAACCATTAACCAGAGGGAAAGGAAACCTTAACACTGAGAGGCTTTTTGGGTCTAACAACATTCATCTCTGATTTTAGTTTAAACGTTTGATTTTGTATGTCTGCTTCATTTATGCTTATTATTTATCCAATGATATGAAAAACCCTAGAATGGCGCTCAAGAACTGCAAAATACAACCACAGAGAGCACTGCTTAGGAAGGAACCATTCGCACCGCCCAGAAATATCAGCAGTAGCAGCAGCATCTCCCCAACATCATCATCAACAACAACAACAACGAGCGCTGCAAATTATAAGAAGAGCAACAAACACCAGCAGAGTTTGCTTCAATATGGGCCGCCGCGTCTTTTTTTTCGGTTTGTTTATGCTTTTTGTCTTGTTTCATGGAGTCACTTTCAAATGTCGTATCAAATTCTAAAAGCAATTCTATCATGTCTGTCGAATTTTATCATCTATGAAACACACAGCAGCGATAAAAATAAATTTAAATACGCCCTGGTCTTGATAATTCACTTACAAACAGCTCTCAGCCCAAATTTAACTTATTGTTTATTTAAAAATTTAATTTATTTTGGATATCCTCGAACTCGAACGTTGTTGTAGCGTTGTAAATCTAAGTTTCTCGTATTAAAGATATGATTAAAATGTATATCCACACACAAACCGCATCTTTTCCCATTTCCCAAGATAGAACACTACCAGAACAGGCGACTTAATGTATCCAAGCATCAAACACAGCAAAAAAAAAAGAACGAGAATGGAAAAGAAATGTAATTCACAGCAAACAAACAAACAAACAAAAAAAAACTGTAAAAGCAAAGCAAAAAATATAATACAACAAATGCAAGATGGCAACCAAAAGAAAAATTAAAAAAAAAAAAAACTTTAAAAACGTATTGGAAAAAATAAAAAAATTGAAAAACAATTTTTTCGTGGTTTATTTTAGCTTTCTTAAGCGGTTTGTTGAAAGAGGTCAAGTTTTTGGAGGACACTAGATATTTTTATCCTTCCAAGGGTTGATCAGCATCATCAGGCGAGAAAAAAACAACAATTTTCAATTACTTTCAAAATTTGGGTTACATTTTCAAAAATTTACAAAATTTATTTATTTTTTTTTTTATTTATTTCTTAATTTTAAAATTTAGTATGCGAATTTGTAAACCTTGAAAAAGCTAGCCTTTAAAAGCTTTTAGAATTAAATGTAAAGCTTTTTTGTCTTTTTGTTATTATTTATCATATAAAATAGGGATAAATATCCCTTTAAATATTTGTAATATTTTCGGTCTTGTGATTTATGATGATTTTAGTCGGTGAAGAAGTCGTTTCCGCCCCTATAAATCATATGTATTACTGATCAGCATCCACAGGCGCTTCTTTCTAGATATTCCCGGAAGAAAATATTTTTTTTTAAATTTTTTTTCAAAAAATTGGTAAGGGGTTACATCGTCAAATTTGGATGGTCCCCAAAAACACCATTGTTATAAAAATTTAAAATATGATACATCGATGTCTTTTAACCTGCAAGAATATACAAAAAATTTTTTTTTTACTTTACCTTTGATATGCAGTTATATAGTTACCAAATCTTTCATATTTTCTAATACAAATTAAATTGAGTAATTTAAGTTGTCAAACAAAATTTAAAGACTTTATTTAAAAAAACTCAAGAGTTTTTTGTTTTTGGTTTGGATAGTTTACAAAATTAAATATCTTTGCTCACTTAAAAGTAGTCTCTAAAAAAAATTAAATTATTAAATCTGCAAAAAGTACGTCTTAGGCTAGGATATAGGATATTTACGCTATTTATATGGCTTACTACAAGTTTGTTGTTAACGAGGTCACCGTAGAAATGCTTAGTTTCTCCAGCCGGCCCAGGACTAGCAGCTCGTCGATGGAACGCTTGGCGTAGAACTTTTGCTCATCGCTCAGACGCAGAAAGGCATGAGCCCAGGATTTGGCATAGGATTCCGCTTCGGAAAGGGCGCTGGCATTGAATTGGTTGCTGTTTTCTAATCTTTTCGGCTGGAGTATCTCCTCTTTGTAGTCGCCTACTGGAGCCTGCTGGATGTCGTTGTGATCCAACTCAATCGGCGTCTGCTCATCCAGCACCGACTCTGGTTCTGGCTCGTCTGGGTCCAGTTCCGGCTCACAAGACCAGGAGTCCTCCGAGAAGAGTTTTAACAAGGGACGCGGCTTGGGCGCAGACGTGGGCTCTTCCAGGATGCGCTCCGATTCGATCTGTGGTTTGAAATAAACGTATATAATGCTGATGATTTGGAAGCCCCATCTGGGAGCACTTACAATCTGATCCGCGCCATCCGCTTCCTCCTCCAGATGGCTCTCCTCCGTGTCTTCCTCCATTTCGGGGGACTTGGCCAAGGGATTCGTTCTGACTTCGTAGAACTGCTCGTATTGTGTGGCAAAGGTTGGCGCTCTCTTGACCGGAGCCCGCTGCTCGCCACTCTGCTGGCTGCGCAGCGTCTGAGATGCTGCTGCTCGAGGCGAAGGAGAGCGGTTAGAGGCGTCGCCAGAGGGACTCTGACTACCACCATTTTGCTTGATATACCGCACATGGCACTTGTGGATACGAAGATTGGAGGTGGTGCCGCCAGAGGACTGCATCACCCGCTTGCAGCCCAGACAAAAGTATCGCCATTTCAGCTTAGTGCCATCGGCGCGGGCGATTTCCCGATACACATTCCACACGGAGCTGCGCTTGTTCTTCTTTACCAGCCGGTACTCGCCGGTGTTGATCTTTAGCAGAATGTCCAGTTGCGCCTCGGTGCACTTCTCCTCCTCGTCGGGAGCGTTTATTATAAACATTTTATTCCTATTCCTGCTCCCGATGTTGACGCTCATGGCAAATCCAACCGCTGTGGCGGTAAACGATCTGGCAGCACTGCCATGCCAGGGCTGCATAATCACAACATTAACCCATATGTGAACGTGAAAATTTTGACCAAGATATTTTATATATTCAGGAATTCATTTTTATATAACAAAAATAATAAATTAAAAAAATAAAATTAGGTAAACTTTTTTAATACATAATAAGAATGAATACAATTTTAAGGTATAACATCTTTTTATTAAATCAACTTATTTACTCAAACAATTCCTAATTTGAAAATAGGCATTTTAGTGAATGCTTGTAACACATATATGTATTTTACAGCTTGTATGGGTATTATTCTTATAATAAAAACAGAATAAATTACCTTTAAAGGTAGAACATCCTTTTTTTAAATCAACTTTACTTATTTAAACAATTCTTGTGTTGAAATTAGGTATTATTTTATTCATTGTCATACAGTACCTGGCAAAGGTTCTTATTATACGACATGATCTCTTTCATAACAGTTTGAAAACTCTTAAGATTTTCCTTTTCCAAAGCCAGTCTTTCCTCCCGGATGGCCACAAACCGTTTAGCCTTACAGCGTTTAGCTCCATGCAAATGCCGAGGTGATAGATGCTGCTGGTCGAGCTCCTCTTCGTAGGTCTCCAGAGAAGGCAATGCCTCCATATTAACATCATCTTCGATATCATCGTCTTCATTCTGCTTAATTATCTCATCGGTTTCCATATCCGGCGAGCTATTTTCCTGATTTGAAGAATTTCCGCAAGGTTTATTTTCCTCCAAGGCACTGAGTAACATTTGGAGTTTATGAAAATGACATCATTTGGATGGTCGTCCCGTCTTTCTCTGTCTTTCGTCCTCCTGACTGAAATGTATTTTTAAATTAAATTGTAAATTAATCTCTATACCCGTTCCCTACCTAAAACGTTCGCTCATATTATCCATTTTGGTTTTAATTTCAGACGGCTTCAAGCCCAAGTGATTCATATTCTTGGCGATCTTTCGAAATATTCGGTGCTGGCTGCTCTGGTCATTTCGAATATGTTCTATGTTGTTTTCCCACAGCTCCAGCAGCTTCTGGGTTGCTCTGTAGGACCAATGGATCTGATGGCCGTTTGACTTCTTTACCTATCATCGTTTATGGGAGACTTTTTCAAACACATGTGAGTGGCAGCAGGGACGGACGCACCTTATCATCCAAATCTGGCACGCTGGCTCTCCGTTGCAGGTACTTCACGTGGCAGATGTGGGAGCGCAGGCTGGAGATATCACGGGATGTAATTAGCCGCCTACAGCCAGTGCAGAAGTAATAATCCCGCAGCTTGGTACCGTCGGAGCGGACGATCTGCCGGTAGACGTGCCATTCTGTGCTGCGCTCCTGTCTTCGCAGCAGCCAGTACTCGCGGCTAAGGATCTCGTTGGTGGATTCCTGAAACTCGGTATTCTGTAGGGACGCCGCCTCAATCATTCCGTTCACGTTGAAATTAATAACAAAACAATAACAAGCCAATGCAGCCCTGGTCGGTTAGCATTAACCCTTTGGCGGGCACTGGGTTAATAACGACACCTAAATTAAAACCAAGAAAGAATCACTTAAAATCGTTCAATTTTAATAAAATGAATAGAAAAATGAATATATATAAAAATATTTAAAAGCTATATAATTATTTGGTTTCGATAAAATTTCAAAATCATTATTTTTAAATCGAACAATAAATTTTATTTAGATTTGAAATATATATAAATATATATATAGGATAAAGTCTTTCGATTTTTATAAAAATAAATGCAAGTTTTTAAAAATAATGGAAAATTCTTACTTGTTTAGAGTAGTTGAAAATATATTGAAAAACAGCGCAGTTAAATACATATATATTTGTTTTTCTTAATTACCCGATGGTTCCAATATGTGTTATATAATATAATGTCGTGAGACTACCACAAAAAATAAGAAATAATAATATATTAAAAAACAGTTGAAAATCATCGAAGTTTCAATTATTCTATTAATTTCCCGATTGATATAGTCACATAGCTATAGAGATATACATAGGATAGATCGACTCTGCTGTTGATGCTGATCAAGAGTATATATATTTTATAGTCAAAAATGACTCTTTTACTGCGCTGTAAACTTCTGATTTAAATTATACCCTGTAAGAGTATACAAATTTGGTTTAAAGTCAAAATCAAACCAGCCTTTATCATAAGATGCTATATCTACAGATAATTCAAAAGCTTGCTTGTACACATACATACACATATACACATCTTTTTTTAAGATCCTGCCCTTGCAACAGAATTTATTATTAACTTTTTCTTAGTTTAACGTAGTCTCAAAACAATCCTAACATTACTTAAGCATATTCAAGAAATATATTTATAGAAACAAAGATACATAGATGTTACGTAACGTTTTACTTTCTAGTTTTTATCAACTTCATTAGATCTTTGTGGAATGCAGACAGCTCTTTCAATGCTTCCTTCATGACCCTTAGCTTCTCCCGCTCGATAACTAGTTTCTCCTCTTCGATTTCGAGCATTCGGTCTGTGCGTCTCTTAGTGTCCTTCTTCCTTTTTGCATGATCCTCTACCGTGGACTCAGCTTCAGGTGTATACTCCCTCTCGGTAAATTGCTCGTCAGCTTCTTCCTCCTCCTCCTCCTCGTCTTCCCCGTACTCGTCGGCTTCTGGTACAGCGGGCGATGGAGAGCGCAGGCTCTCTTGGAATTTTTCATTTGCGAGTAATTCGAGATTATGCTTATTGTCTACATCTTCTTCTTCGACTTCTTGTTCTTCGAAATGATGATCATTTGCTGCGGATTCCTCTGCTAAATAATCCCCTCGCAGCGATTCCAAATCGTCAGCCTCAGATTCATCCTGATCGAAAAAGTGCGTTGTGCCTGTAGGGATTGCAATTACATTTTATAATGAATTTATTTTTATTATATTTAAATTATTTTGTATATTTACCGGTGTCGAACATCATATCCTCAAAAACCTCGACGCCCTTGGTACCAATTAGCAGTGATTGAAGTTTGTGGAAATACTCCCATCTGGACGGCACACCGGTTTCTCGGAATTTTGCAGCCTCCAAACTGTAAAAAATATGTAAATAAATAAATTTATAAATATTTTGTTCTATATAATTTGGTTATAACTTCATTACCGATATTTCCGAGACATGTTATCCATTTTGGTTTTGATCTCAAAGTGGCTCGGCCCGAACTGACTCATTTGCTTCTCCATTTCCTTGTAGATAACCGTATTCTTCATTGTGCCGCGCAAGCCTCTGATGTGCTGCGCCCACAACTGCAGCAGCATTTGGATGGCGTCGTCCTTCCAGGTGTGACGTTCGGTTTTATTGTACAGCTGATCGAATCTATCATGCCGCTTCTGGTTCGCCGTTGCGGCGGTCACCGGCATCTTGACCGGCGATGAGGGGCCATTGATCTGCCGTATGACCTCGTCCTTTGCCGCAATTATTTGCTTCTTGGGATTTACCAGCGCTTCAGCGGTCTTTCTTCCCGCTGGAATCTTCGAGGGGCGTTCCATATCCGCCACGGAGTCCTCATCGTTTAGCAGAGCGTGTAGTGGTCGCTTGCTACCCGCACTCGGTGTCTCCTCCTGAAGGATATACAAATATTAAAATTACATAAATTTAGTTTATAACAAGCTCACCGTTTGCTCGTCATTGCCCAGGAATACGTTTTCGTAGAACTTCTCGTACTCTGATTTTGGCGGGAGCGGGCGCTTCTGTGGACTGTGGCGAGGGTTTGCTATGCCCTTTATCTGTCCACCGCTGCGAGACACATTTCTTGCGGTTCCTGCTGTGTTCGCGCTACTCCGAACACTCCTCGTGGTTGCCGGGGCACTGGCTGGGCCCCCATTGGATCGCGATCTCATATTTCGGTGCGCCAGCTTGTCTTTTATTAGGTTTTGTTTTTTGTTCAGTTGTAAATATAACCTTTTTGTTGTTGTTTTACTAAGTCAGTGTTACCAGATGAAAAATTAGCTTTGGTCCTAAAAAAATCCCAAAAACACTTAAAAACGATAACAAACCGCTGTGACACTGGTGCTGCCATACTTTTTGGTTGACATCGTTGTGGCACCCCTATATCCGGTTGGCGGGTAATTTAAAATCTTAAAAAAACGTATAAAAAAGATTTGTCACTGCATTAGTTCTCTTTCGGTAAATTATTCTAAGAAAAATGCAGACTAAGATAAAACCATGTCACAGAAAAATAATATTTACTTTTCAGGGTTCAAATGGCGCTCCTGATATTTTATTTTCCATAGATTTATTTCTCTGTCATCGTTTGTTCTCTTAGATCCATCCCATAAACCTTCAATGATTTGATGAGTCCGACAATTGCCCCAGAAGTTTCCCTATTTGGTTTTCGCACGCACTTTTTGCTAATCAAGCTAGGTCGGTCGACATTTGCAACCGCAAGTGTGTCTGGCCACTGCGAAAAGCATCTGCATCGGCATCTGCATCTGCATCTGGGAACGAGCCCAAGGCAGAACGGACGACGACAATCAGCGACAATTGCCCAAAGATTGCGACTAATGGTTGCCCGACGCACGTCGTCAGGCCTCCGACAGAAGGTGCCTGTGGGAGCTTTGCAACCGGTTTCGAGTGCTGTCTCCTGTCTTTTGACTTCTTCGGTCATTGCACCGGGAAAAATGACACCAGAATTCAAATCATCGGTGTTTTTTTAGTTTATTGAATATAGAGTGGGATTTCGTATTACAAATTGGGTAAAAGAAGTGATGTTTTCGAAGCCAATGTTTGAAATATGTTTCGTTAAAATTTACCATATTTTCAGTAAAAAGTGTGTCCATTTTGCCCTTGTTTATAACTTATTAAGTTATTAAAATAAATACTTATTACAAAAATTAAAATTAAATATTAAGATTCTGTATGCTATATTTTTTTCTGTGGAGTCTCCTGGCTCCTGCTCTTGGCCGGCTGCAAAGTTTTGTGGCTCGTGCTTGGCAATTGCCAGCTGCTTGTGGCCAAAACTTATGGTTTAGCATTTAACCTGTCACTTAATCGAAAAAGCTGCCCTCTGCCACATCCAGAAGTTTGTTAATGACGCTTGGCTCGTGCCGGGGCAGATGTTTGATCCAGAGGCCCGGCGACTGGTTCCCCACTGTTAGATGTCCCAGATAAGATATTTTATAGGGGGAAATAATGATTGTTTCTGGTTAAGTAAGAATTTAATTAATTTTATAATAATTACTTATTTTTTGTAAAAAGAAATTTAGGTTTTTTTGTAATAATATCCAGGCAATAACTTGAAATGCATTTCAATTGGCTGCAATTATTATGCTGCTTCCTCTCAATCGCAGTCCAAAGCTATAGGCTGCTGTCTGCATATAGCACACTGATCCAACTGACTTGTTGATCGTTGCTTTCCTCATTGTGTCGGGGCCAACTTAATTGTTTCTTGCGGTTGCTGGCATTGTTGTTTCTTGTTTTTCGTATTTTTCTGCCATCCGTTTGGGAACCCCACTGCAGCCAAAAGAAATGACAACTGCGGCGACCGTGACTTTGCGCCAACTGGCGACATCACAGCCACTGTCTTACACTTGACAAAATATAGGGAAATTAACAAAGGTTTTAAGAGTTATATAAACATAAATTAAATGTTTTTCAATGACAGGTTTAATTATTAAAACAAAATTAATATTTTTAATATATATTTATGAGTTTTATAATCCCATCTCTCTCTCCAATCTCTTCTTGAATATTTTTTGTTCAGTGCTGTAACAGTAAGAAAACTTTGCAGATGGCCTCATGGCATCATTATGGGGGCTGGGTCTCCAGAGTTGGTACTGGGCGAGACCTTATTTGTTTGGCGCATAATTTAAGTTAAAGCCCGTGCAAATGTCGCTGCATTGTTGCAGTTGTTCGCTGTCTGTTGCATGTTGCTTGTTGCCAGTTGCTGGCCTGCTCATTGCTTGGATGTTGCTGGCCTACGCGTTTGGTTGCATGCAGTTGATGATGATGATGCACAGAAAAAACCAATTATATGAGATGTGGATCTGATCAATTGATATTGGAAAAAAGATAGTCATTGTCTGAGTTACTTTTAAAAATATATATTATTTTCAGAATAATAGCTACGGGATTTCCTTATTTAATAACTAAAATATCTCATTAAATTCCCTTTTCAATAAATATTATTTTATTTGGGAAAAACTCCATTGAAAATAAGATCATTAAAACTTACTCATTTTTTCGGTGTATTGATTCTGTGGTCCAATCCGTTGGATATGCCTGCTGGCGCTTGATTGCAGGTTGTCATGGACCCGGCGCACTCGACGCGCATCCATTCAGTCAGGAGTGACAGACGGCACATATCCTATCCCCCATATCCTATGGGATCCCCATCGACCAAACGACCGACCGACTGCCATGTCTCTCCAATTGCATTTATTGCGGCCATGTCCCTTTTTTTGACGTGGGTCGTTCTCGGTCGATTCTTACGTGAGCTCCAACTGGTTTTGGCCGAGCTTTCAAATGGGCGGGGTACTGGTGGGCCACAGTTTTCGAATTGTACTATATTATTGCATTTTGCCATCTCTAAATCGGCACCAAACTCAAGCTCACATCTTCGTTATGCACAGAGAAAAATATGGCCCAGCTATTGGACAAGCTTAATTAATAAAAAATCGAAAAAAGTATCTGAAATTTCGATTTATGAAATACTAAATTTAATATATACTATTTGTATACATTTTTTTAATTTTTTCTTTATCAAATTTGTAACTGACTTTGTCTCTTCTTTTTTCTGTGCATCTTTTCATAACTATATTGACACAGGCCTGGCCGTAAAGTACCACAACTTATGCGGACGGTGTGTGGTGTGTGCGGTGTGTGGCCCTGCGTGGGTGGGTGGTGCAGTCAGATAAGATATGTATACATATACATATGTACATCCATATGTCTGCCTAAACCGTACAAAATCTGCATAAATGTGCCGCAGCTGAAGCCTTCCCAACAAGACTTAAAGTGTTATTTTTTGGCCCCTAGAAGTTGCCGAACCTACAGACTAGGCATAAGTAAACATAACAAGTTAACCAACTAGGTATCAGATAGTAGGACAATTACTTTCACATTGGGAAAGAAAACGATTTAATTTAAATATTTTTTAAAGTGAAGTTTATTTTTTTAACTAAGCATTAAGAATTTCTTTGCCCCCTCATATGGCTTGTAGATAAAAATGAATTAGTATTTTGTTTAGGATATGTGAAGTACGATTTTTAACTTCCTATAAAAATTAAAATCATCTACTGATTATTACTCCTAACTAAAGTAAATTCTATACTCGTTCTACCTATTGTGAAACCAAGTTTTATTTCCAGATTTGAGCATTACACCCAATATTTGTTCTTATGTAGACAGACGTATCAATTAGGCAGACAAGCCCAACACAAAAAAATCTTTTAAATCTGTGGGCTGAGCTTAACCCAATTTACTCGACACACAAAGGTTCTTCGAAGAAGAGAATAAAAAATAATTTCCTTTCGTTATCGGGGCTTTGAATCTAACGGTGAACATCGTTAAATGAAAATAACCATGTTCAGAGATACCGGAATAAAGATTTACTTTAAGCTGACGGCAGAATAATGTTATTTTAGTGTTATTATACCTATAAGAGCTGAATTTTAGTTTATGCTAAAATACACTTTTAAACTCTTTATGCATTTGCTACATTATCTTATTTAATTCAAAAAAAAAGTTCTTAATTAACTGAAGAGTTCGCTAGGAGCTCGAAACTCAATACGGCATCTTATCAAACGGTTGAGAGCGTGCTCCAAACAGTTCGGGGCCATTGAAATTAATTACTTACTATGCACAGAAAATTTTTTTTTAAATTTGTTGTTTAAAAAA
>JAEIIJ010011451.1:0-20275 GCA_018904815.1 Drosophila ogumai | reverse complement strand
CCCCGGTCAACGCTTCTCCAACCAGGGAACCTGTCAACCGTTTTAGGAACACTTCCCTTGGAAACCAGGCTAAGACCAAGGATCCTGTCAACTCGGCTATATTGAAGACCACTGTCAACACTTCTCTAACAACGGAACCTGCCAACCGTTTTAGAAACGCTTCCGTTGTAAACCGGCCTAAGACCAAGGAACCTGCTGACCTGGCTTTATTGAAGACCCCGGTCAACGCTCCTCCAACCAGGGAACCTGTCAACCGTTTTAGGAACACTTCCTCTGGACACCAGGCTAAGACCAAGGAACCTGTCAACTCGGCTATATCGAAGACCCCGATCAACGCTTCTCTAATCAAGGAGCCTGTCAACCGTTTTAGAAACGCTTCCGTTAAAAACCCGGCTAAGACCAAGGAACCTGCCGACCTGGCTTTATTGAAGACCCCGGTCAACGCTTCTCTAACAACGGAACCTGTCAACCGCTTTAGAAACGCTTCCGTTGGAGACCGGGCTAAGACCAAGGAACCGGTCGACCATTCAAGAAAAGCTTCCCTTGGAAACCAGGCTAAGACCAAAGAACCTTTCAACTCGGCTATATCGAAGACCCCGGTCAATGCTTTCATAGCCAACGACCTGGTCAACCCCACCAAAACCAAGCTCATGGTTAACATGACTGATACTAAGGACACCATCGTTCCGGGAATAACCAAACAACCCATCAAGTCCCATCCCCGACGTGGCTGTAGTGTAAGTCCAGTCAGAACAAAGGAACCTCCTTCAAAACAAGCCCCGGTTAACCAGTCTGGAATTGAGGCTTTCGTGAACATGACTGAAACCAAGGACACCGTGAAGACTGGCATTAAACCACCCGTTAGGCCCCATCCTCCACGTGGCTTTAGTCAAAGTCCAGTCCGATCAAATGTTCCGAGAGTGTGGAAGTTCTAAATTTGCCGAATGGCACTTTGGGGTCAGGTGAACCTCTACATTTTTATTCGAATATTACACATTTATACGGCACAGAATTTGTAAAAATGTATAAAGGTATAAACTAAAACTAACTAGAAATCGGATTTCTTAGAGTTTTTATTATTTATTTTCTTTACTTTCATGAAGCTGAAAAGTAGGACTGAGAAGGAGGAGAACCCAAAGATGGAACCAGGAACCAGCATATCCACACTTGAAAAAAATACAAATATATACGTTTTAAAGTCTTTCATCTATGGCTATTTATTGTTAGCGATTTCATCGCGAAATGCCAGAGTCACAAATACAGTTTGGTTGTACAAATATTCCTGATATTTTTTAGATGTCAAAAGGCCTCTTAAAAATCCTTAGTTATGTGCGTTTTTCGCCACTCGCCCTGGGGATCCACGCCGGCCATTGTCTCCTCTATGAAATGCATTTTGTTGTCGCTATCCACCAGGATCACGGTGTGCGTGCGACTGCCATAGGCATGATCACCAATGTGAACATTGAGGGCACTCAGGCCCTCGCCCCAGTTGGGTGCCCGCCGCTTGAGCTCCGCATCTGGCCAGAATTTGTGTGCATTTTTGAGCAGCTTCATCAGATGCTCGGCCAGGGTGTCCACACTGGCTGCTCCATGCTCCTTAACAATAGCCTCGAACTCCGCCTGGCCGTGTCGCACCTTGGCGAAGGGTGTGTGTGGCAGGCTGTTGCCAAAGCCATAGCACTCGCCATTTCGGTACTCCTCCAGTGTGGGCGGCACATTGCTGAGCAGCTGGACGCGGGCAGCGGGCTGGACGGAAGAAGGTCTGTGGGTGGCAAAATTCCGATACATTAAAATTTGTTATAATATTTAAAAAAAATATATAAAGCGAGGCAACAAATCTCACCCAATTTCGATGGACACAAAATTGAAGGCACTGTATTTGGTGCAGTCCTTAAGGAGCCTTTGATTGTAGCTCTGGATGCTGTGCTCCTCGTCGGATTCCATAACAAAGTCCGCCACGATCATGCCGCGACCTAGCAAGAAATGTTCATTATTCGGATGAACCTTACTGGTGCTCTTGTTGTTGTTGTTGCTGGAGGAGAAGGAGGAGGTGGTAGTGGTGGAGGAGCTGTTGGGGCTGCTGTTGTTGTGATTATGCGGCTGCAAAATGTTCTTGTGCGCTTCAAACAGAAGAAAGAAAGTCGATTTCGCATTTTGTGAAAGTTTTTGATTTTTTTTTTTTGTTTTCCAGTTAATTCAGGCCAAAAATGAGAGCGAATGAGGGTAGGTTGTTAGTAAGGAGAATGACTTAAATGGTGGATGTGGGGGGGTTTACCAACTGCATCGCGTGGCTTGGGCTCGCCGGTCAAATTGAGCAAAGCGCCCACCTTGAAGACGCCGCCGGAATGGCCAATGGCCAGCCAAGTGCCGCCCTCCCTTCCGGGCTCCAGATCAATGCCTGTCAAATATATATACAGAATATATGTTAGTAAAGCTCCCAAAGGGAGAGAGGGAGGGAGTGTTCTACTTACCCCCGTAGACATGACCGGCATTGGCCCACTTGGCTGCCGTCTGAGTGGCCCGGGCAAAGAACTCGTCCCGATTGGAGGCCAGGATTAGCTTGTAGCCACCTGGCTGCGGGCTGGCGTTCGCACAGAAGAATATCACGCACATGGTGGCGTCTCGAAAGGGAATACGCTCCGACGAAAGGCGCTGCTGCGAGCGGCTCGAAAGACGACGACAAACTGTGGACTCCAAAACAAAACAAACAAAATGGGGAGGGCGTAATCAATGACAGGTCGGTCAGTAGTCTCTTTGTCACTTTGCCTGTTGTTTCTTTTATCACCACAGTAATAAAACCAACGCTGATACACAGTCTTATCCGTTGTTTATAAAATAAACGCAAAGCTAATCTAAATTGCTGCTGCTGCTTTTCGGCGGCGATTGCGGGACCCGAGGGCGGCGTTACCTATTTGAGGGGTTCGACCGAAATAATGTCTGGTTGTGTAAAAGAGTTGCTTCTTTTAATTTATTTCAACAGTCGCTTATTTTTGTATTGTTTTGTATTTTTTCTTATTTTTGTGTTTTTTTTTTCTTGGGTTTGTCAGCTGATGAGGCCAAATCGATAACATCACGGTTGATTTCAAAGTGTGCTTTTGGGAGGGCAAAGCAAAATCGATAACCGCATGAAATGAGAGAGTGTGCCATCACTAATTACTTGGGTTATATTTGTTTTTGTTTTGCTCGTTTGGTTTTCTTTTTGTTATTTTTTTAGTTTTTGTTTTCAATAATGATCATGATCCTTTGGTGCAAATTCACAAATCTCGATGCAATTTGCAGAAATTTCTGTTTATGTGAGGTGTTTGTTTGAGCAAATGAGCAGTGTAACAAGTTGTTGTTAGGACTTCGCTAGCGCCTGTCCAGCGAGTCCACCTTATTGATAATGCCTTCAATGTTAAAGTCCTTCGGTGTATTGAAGTTCTTATGCCTGTCCAACAAGCCCTGTTTGGCGGCGAGCAGTACGTTGGTTCTCTGCACAACCTCGCTTTCCGGAATCAAACGCTCTTCGGCGGCAGACATATAACTAAAACGGTATAAAAAAAAAAACAGTTTAATGACAGGAATTCCGAGGGATTCCGTTTTCTCCATTTACCGTTCTAGCACGGCTACATCACGAGCTGCCTCGTCAATGTCCGACTTCACCTGGCGCAGCTCAATCTGTTTCTTCGCCTTGATTAGCTTGTTCTCGATGCTGTCCCTCTTCTTGGTAGAGTAAAAGTCGCGCAAATAGTTCAGGTCTAAGGCATGGACATGCGAATCTACAGCGAAGTCCACACATTTATCCAGGAGCGCCATGTCATCCTCGGAAAAGTCGCTCAGCTCGATGCCCGCCAGCTTCAACTGTTTTTCGTAGTGCAGGCCCAAGGTCTTCAACTTTTTGATTTCCTCTTGCAGCTTCAAGTTCTCTGAATAATTAAAATGTTGGTTTATTGGTGTAATGCTAGCGGCATTTAATTTAAATAAACTCACCCATTTTTAAGGCTTTAAAAAAATGCTTGACAATTCGAAGAGAAAGTGTGACCACAGTGATTTATAATTTTGGACATGATTCAGGGATGCCAGATTATTAAAATCCAAGTGATTACGTTTAACACAAGAGGCGCCACTGTCTCAGCATTTAAATTTCTTATTACAATTAAAAATTAATTTATTCTTAATAACTTTTTATTATGAAGTGCGTTAGTACCTAAACAAAGACATAGTTCATAGTAAAAAATCAATAATACTGTTGGTATTCACCATACATAACTTATTTAAGTGCTTTCTACTCTTAATCCATTTAAATTTTCTAATAATCATATTTACTCCAAAATAAGCCTAAAAAAAAGACGTTTTTCTTTTTAATTGTTTATTAAATTTTTAATTTTCATTGTCATAAGAAGCTGGCAACGCTGGACTACCTGCAAACAGCTGGGCCGGCGTTGCCAGTTGCCAGGAATGTGAGCCAAACGAGCGAAAAAAAACTAAACAAAAATGAAATAAAAGAACAATAAGATAACTTCGTAGTATTATTAACCTAAACGACGCGGCGCACACTATGTAGCTGACTGCGAACGGCGGCGGTTGTCTTTCTTTTTGCACGAGTGGCGCGCCTCGCTAATGTTTACATTCCGCACCGATACAACAACAACAAAGGGCAATAACAATGCACCAATACGAAGTTTTAGCCAATAAAATAAATGTACGCGAAGCGGCGAAAATATTCAATTTTCATTAAACCAAAGGACAAAAACAACAACTGCAGCAACGGCAACGGCGACCCAGCACACAGACTCACACACACACAGAAGCACCTGAATTCCAATTTAAATAAGCAAAAACAAAACACAAAATAGGAACCAAAAGAGCAACAAGAATTCAAGCAAGAAGCGCTAAAGAGAGGGAAAGAAAGTAAAGCTTCAAGTGAAAATCAGGCCAAAGCGATTCATTTTTTCTGTATTTTGTTGTTGTGTGTGCACAAGAATAACAAATGAAACCTGAACACAGTCCAAAAACCAAGTGAAGAAATATCGAAAAAGGCCCCTTCGCCCCCTTCTAACACCCGCCAAAATGGAATTTCTGGAGAATTTATTTAAAACACTGCAGAGCCTTCTGTGTGAGTAAACACAAAGTGTAATTGGGAAATTGTCACTGTGACTTTATTTCTTTCTTCTTCTAGCCTCCTACATCGATCTGGATTATTCACTATGGCTTTATCGTTTCTTGACCCCGCTAATCGTCACCTTCCTGCTGCCACTGGTCTTCGTGGCCCTCATCTACATTTCCTTCCTCGTGCTCTTCATCTACAAGTTGCATAGGTAAGCGAAAGAATAACACGCGGCAATTGGAAAGGCAAGGGAAAATGAGAAAGAATAAAAATGGGAGTAATTGCACTCGGCGTTTTGTCCAATGCAACGGTAAATGAACTCTCTCATGCTGATCGAGCACTTTTCGGACACCCTCTCTCTCTCTCTCTCTCTCTTTCTCCACTCACTCGCCCCCGCCCCCGCCCCGTCTGCTTTCCAGCTGTAATTAAAAAGGATGGGGAGAGTGAAAGAGTGCGCTCTCCTTGGCACTGGTTCTGCTGCGCCGGCGACAGCGGCAGAGCGCCGACTGAGGCTGTTGAGCAGGTGATCAACATTGCCAACTTTTACTTGTCTACCTTACACACACACACACTGGCTGTCCGTGTGCCTTTATTTATTTTCTATTCCTAACTCTCTAATACGCGACCGGTTGGGCATGCTAATTAACTGAAAAGCTCTACTACCGCCACTAGTCACTAGCCACTAGTCATTGGCCCTAATGGCTCTAACTATAATAGCTAACGATGTTCCGTACTTCCCAGAGCATTTGTGCACTGACAAAAATAAGAATGATAATAATAAAAAATTTTGAAATATATAAATTTGAATAAGAAAAATATAATAATTTGTTATAAATTATAATAATACAGAATTCGTGTTTAAATAATTAAAAATTTTAATAACCAAAAAATAATTTTTACAAGTAAAAAAAAATATTTTTTCTGCACAGTGCCCAGATTGGAGCTGTCTGGGAGTACAAGAAAAAAAGAGAACAACAAAAAAATACAGTTCGATAAGCGTTGGAAATGAAAAAAGTAAATCAGAGAACCAAAACACGCCATGAAACATTCAAACATTCCTCTACTTCGATATTGCTTTCGTTGTTGCTATTACTTTTGCCGCGATAGCGTCATACGCATTACTTATGGATGCCTATTATCAGTTCACGGTCACTGGCGTAATCACAGGAATTATAAATCCATAAAAGGCCGAAGCGGACGGGGGGCTTTGGAGGGGCTCTGAATGCAATTAACTGAACCGAAACTACCGCAACCCATATACATAATTCCCCCACAAGTTCGCACATTATACTCTTACACTGTTTTTTTATTGGCATGCGAACGAAGCGACGCGACGCCAGACTGCAGCAGGAACAACTATAAATAAATACAAAATGCTTAGTGTTCCTTATGAAACGCACACAAATAATGTTGCGATTTGTTGATAAAAGACTGGCAATTATCATGTCATGAAATTGTTACAAAATAGCCAAGAAGCAACCTTGACAGTGCCATATTGCCCCCTCAGAGGGGGGTGATGAGCTCAATATGATAATCCACCTTGAACTCTGTTTAAATTACTTGGGTAATTAGAAAGTACTCGAGTAACTGAATCCATATGACAATACGAGAATGTGGTCTTAAAAGATTAAATTGGGGTTTTTATAGAGTCATTTATAGATTTAAATTTATATTTTAATCATACAATATTACGTTAGATATTTGTATACCCTTTTAGGGTATTTTCTTTCAATTTAGAAATTTGCAAACGCCGTAAAGTAGTCATTTCCAAATCTATAAATCGTATATTTTATTGATCAGCATCAACAGCCGAGTTAATCTAGCCATATGTCAGCTTGAAAATGTAATTTTGACCTCTTCTTTTTGTTAAAAAATTAACAAAAAATTAATTTTTAAATATGAAATTAGCCCCTATGACAATTCGGTGTTCAAAATCTTCTATTCATGACAGTCTTCTTATTTATTTTAATATATTTTTATTTCTAATTCCTGTCCCGACTTTGTTTTGGTCGCCAAGGGGCCGCCAGAAGATTTGTGAATGAACCCTGTTATCAGTTCCCCCACTAAACGCAGTTTCTGCCAAGGTGAGAGGCACGATCCCCGCATGTGTGTGCATATTGATTTATAAGTTCTTTGATATGCATGGGGAGACATGACCAATTTAACACGCTGATAACACCTGCGGATGACAGCCAACTAACTAAATTTAAACACAAATTATCAGTGTTTTCCATTTGTTTAGAATTTAGCAATTAATTAGGTAGCCAAAGCAAAAACCTGAAAATGACCTATCAAATTTACTTTTTTTTGTGCTTTCGACCCCAAGATTGAAGTACAGAAACAGTTTAAAGTATTTTCGGGACTGTTATTGGCTTTCTCTATTTAGGAAAACAATTTTACTTTAAGCAGTAGAAACAACTAGATGTGATAAAAAAAAGAAAGAAATAACTTCGGAAAGCCTATTTTTTATACCCTTGCATTTTGCAGTTTGAAAATCGATCATAACTAAGCCAAAAATGCATTCATTTTAAATCGGACAACGGCTCTGTGTTAGTTTTTATGAATATAACATATCTGCACACTAAATTTAAAATTTAAATTTAACAAAAAATTAAATGTCAAATTTTTGGGCAATTATAAAATTTTGGAAACGACTTTTTTTATTTTTTTGGAAAAAAGTAGAATATTCCAAAAACTATAACTTAGTCAAAAAAGCAACAAATCTGCATAATAAATTTAATGTTGAAAGAAATCTACATTTTTAGCAATTTTTTTGACAATTTTAAAGATTATTTAAAATTTTGAAAAAAAAAAAAAAATTGATTAGCTATTGGATAATATATATTTTTACAAAAATATTTAATTATATTTTCTTTTTTAATATTCTCCCCACAGGCAAGTTATCATGCGAGCTGTCCAAACGGACCGCAACTTTTGGCGGGTTGGCCGCAAAATTGTGGCTGCCATTTGGGATGCACACGCCCGGATTTATCACGGCTACGAGGTAATCGGACTGGAGAACATACCCCAGGAGGGTCCGGCGTTGATTGTCTATTACCATGGAGCCATACCGATTGACATGTACTATTTGAACTCACGGATGCTGTTGCAGCGCGAACGCTTGATCTATACGATCGGCGATCGGTTCCTGTTCAAGTTGCCCGGTTGGGGAACCATTTCGGAGGCCTTTCACGTCAGTCCCGGCACCGTGCAGTCGTGCGTGAGCATTCTGCGGGATGGCAATCTATTGGCCATCTCACCGGGCGGCGTTTATGAGGCGCAGTTCGGGGATCATTACTACGAGCTATTGTGGCGCAATCGTGTCGGTTTCGCCAAGGTGGCGCTCGAGGCCAAGGCACCCATAATACCGTGCTTCACACAAAACCTTCGCGAGGGCTTCCGGCAGGTGGGCATCTTTCGGAACTTTTTTATGCGGCTGTACAACAAGGTGCGCATACCGGTGTATCCCATCTATGGTGGATTTCCGGTCAAGTTTCGTACATATCTGGGCAAACCGATACCGTACGACGAGAACCTAACGGCGCAGGATCTGCAGGTTAAGGTGAGGCGTTGAGTTTTACAGCAAGTAAATTAATAATTCAATATTTTTGTTGACTTTTAGGTGGCCACCGCCATTGAGGATTTGATCAACCAGCATCAGAGGCTGCCGGGCAGCATATTGATGGCACTACTGGATCGCCTGCCTTCCTTTAGGCGCTCTAAGAGCGGCGTCAAGAACAAGGATGAGTAGTGAACCGAGGTCTAAATCAATATCTAGATGCTCCCTCCCCCTAGTTAATCCCATTTCCGTGTAGAGTATATAGAGAGATTAACAGATTGACTTTGGTTTTTGGCCATATAAAGACTTTGGTTCCCATGTGTACTTCGTAGTGTGTGTGTATAGGCAGCGCCATACTTACATATAATTATATATCTCTGTAGATCGTGCATAAATAATTTTTTTTTTTTTTATTGATTTTGTAAATGTTTACCCTTTTATATATATATTTTTTTAATTTTACAACTGAATCCTTATCGTTCAATCCCCGACACGTACGCTGGTACGTATCTTCACGTAGATCGTATAAACTTTTAATTAGCTTTAAACAAAAAATTAAGACAACAAAAATGTGTCACTAAAAACCCGCCCCACCCCAACACTTCCCCTTTCCCTTCTTCCAGACTTGAGTCAAACAAAAACAAGAACACCGAACAAAGAAATTATTTCTACCTTAAACTCATTTATTTTTCTTCCATTTTTATAACAAAGACAAATACCTTAAAAACTGTTTTATTATTTTTTTTTGGTTAAACGTTAAACAATTATATATAATTAGTTTTGCATTAAGTGTATATCGTGCATCTACATTTACATATATATATCTCAGTTTTGTACCTTTTTTATGAAACAAACTAAAAACAAGTAAAAAGTACATATTTTTCTGCCTCTGAGTGTGTCTGTCTGTCTGTGTGTGCGATTGTGTGTGTACTATATAGTTAAGAAAAATCGTGTATCATAATATATGTATAAAAAATAGCAATAATATCGGAGTACTTCATGTTCGCTAATTATAAAAGATTAACACAGGAATTACCACCAATTGAAAACATAAATAAAAATGTTGAAAGAAAAGTAAATTTTAAATTGATGTGTTTTGTTTTTTAATGTGTGCTAGGTAGGTAAATATATATTTTTAAATATCTCTGTTTTTCAATAAACTTTTATTACATCCACCACTTCTCGCACTATCTAGCTTTGTCTCTTTCTTTCTCCCTATCCCTTTCTCTCTCTACTTCTAGCCTTCTAGCTTCCACTCTTTCTCTTTCTTTCTCTATCGTTATCCTTTTTCCTTTACATATCTTTTACAGGAATTCAGGTATTATTATATATTTTCTATATTTTACCCTTTCACTTTATCACTAGACATCTATTTATCTATCTTTTACTATCCCAGAAAAGTGCTTCCACTCACTCTCTATCTATTTATCTCTCTCAAATAAATACTGTCTCTTTCTCCGAAGAAATACTCTCTCTCACTTTCACTCTCACTCTCTCCCCGGCTCAGCGAGTACAAATAGAGGCACCATCCTCGCGCTTGCCTCAGTCAACGGAGAGCCACCGACCCTTATAAAGGCAATTGGGAGAAGAAAGAGCCTGGGGACATTCAGGAAGGGTAAGTAAACAGTTCTTACAAATATTTATATATTTGTTTTCATATATTTATTTGTTATATTTTTAAAATTCATCTATTTAACGCTAAATGACTTTCCGTTTCCTTAAACCTCTCACACTCGTTTTGCTTTGTCAAAAATCCTACAAGTCTGCACAGACGATGACTAAAGGGATTACATACAATTATTGTTAGTCTACAATCAGGATGGGTGCCTTTTCCTAGCACAAATAATCATAGAGAGCGATTTAAGTGGGGGGATTCTTAAGTAAAACAGCATAAACATTCAAGGAAAGTCTTGAATCAAGCATTAAAATTTCTTTATCCTTTTAAATACAACTCTAAGTGGAAGATCAGCTCTCTGGCAACTTAATTTAAAGGCATTTAAAAAGAAAAGTAAGCTATAATTTTGTAATTTTGTAATTAAGATACGTTCCTTGTTTAAAATGTTAAAATTTCAAGATTAAGGACAACCCATCCCTTACAAACACATATAGAGATATATGTAATATATATCATTTCAGGAATCCGAGGCAGGGATGTTCATGTTCGTTGAGGAACTCACAGCAGATATACTTGTTTTTGGATCCAGTTCCAAGATTTTAGAACTGCTCGGCCATCAGAAGGACCACAGAGGCTGTCCAGCCGGTGAAGGGATTACAGCCCTTGCCCTCGCCAGTGGTGTCGTCATAGTGCTCCCACAGATAGCCACTGCGTTGATATTGTTTAAAGATGTTGCCCACCAGATTGTCGCGCAGCTCGGCATAGATCTTCCGCGCCAGGGCCGCATTCGGACCCTCGATCCTGCCATAATGATGCAGAGCCTTGGCCGCTAAATAGTTGATATTTATCCAGATGGGACCGCGCCAATAGGGCGGATCGTGCTCGGTGTTACGCTTCATGTACAAGGGCGAGCGCTTGGACAGCGAACGCAGGCCAAAGTTGGTCCACAATTGCTCTGGATCCCGGAGATCATGCAGCAGCTTCGTCAAGTAGGGTGAGTCGTGCTCGAGCTGCTCCAGCAGCAGCGGAAAGAGGCTCACGTAGCCAAAGGAGCTGTCCACGAATTGGTAGGTAGGTTCCTCTAGGGTAACTCGCTTCATTTCGGGCTGCTGGTGGTGGTATTGCTGCTGCTGGCGATGTGCCTGCTGCTGCTGCTGCTGTGGCGGTCGCTTCAGCTTCACCTGATCCGTGTGGAGTCCCCAGTCCGCGTACTGTTCACTATATGGTGCCAAATGCAAGCGATTGAGCTCCTCGTTGTTGGTCAAAAAGGAGGCCGTCTCATAGTATTTGACATCGTCCTTGCCCAGGATAGTGGACAGCTCGGCCATGACACTGGCCGCCAGTGCAATCCAGCAGCGCAGATCCACATGGCGCTCCCGATCGGTGGGATGCGAGGCTCGCGGATAATCATCCAGGCCGGAGGATAGACTCTTGGGGTTCAGTTCACGTGTGGTGGTGGCATTCCGACCGCGCCACAGGTAGGTGCCCAGCACTTCCCCTGAAATAAAGTTAAATGATGAGATGATTGGAGGAGCATCCCACCTGGCTAACTCTCACCCTTCTGCGTGGTGTTGTACCAGTTGAACCAGGCCTGCATCCTGGGATACAGGCGCTCCAGCGTGGCCAGCCTTCCGTTCTGCGACAATTCAGACCGATGGCTGGTGAGGAGCTTCCTTAGGGTAAGGAAAAACGTGGGCGGATTGGCATTGCTGTTCCGCTGGGTAACAAACTCCTCGGGCACCTTGGCCAAAGCCTCCACGCCCAGGATCTGTTCCCTGGGTATCCAGCCCTCCACGTTCAGGAGATCAAACCAATGGCACAGAATGTCCAGCTCGATGTCTATGTCCCAGGCACTGATCAACAGGCCATGGAAGCCCTCATCCCAGAGGAAGCCACGTGGAAAGAAGCTACGCGACGGGACAGCTGTATATAGCGGAGCCTTCCAATATGGCACCGGGCTCTTGGTGTGCAGCGACTGCACACGGCTGGAGCCATAGAAGTAACCAATGCCGCCGAGCATGTTGCTCATGGCATTCCTGGCGAAACGCACCTCCTCCGGCGAGTGACCCTTCTTCTTCAGCTGGAAACGATCCTCGAAGCGCCTCTCAAACTCCGATATCTTGGCCTGCAAGGATTCCTGGTAGGCCCTGCCCGTCGGTGGCTTCGGTATCGATTGTCCCAGCGAGAATCCCGACGTCGACTGATAGGTGATGTCCAGCGTAAAGTCCACCTCGGCCGTAATCTGTATGGCTATAAAGTTCGGCTCCGGATTGTTGGAGGGCAGACCATTCTGGGAGACTATCTCGCCGGGCAGGCCTATAAACCGATTGCCTCTCTTGTCGGCAAAGGCTCGAAAATGCGAGAAGAGCGTATCCTTCAGCTTGCCCAGCGATGGAGCCACGGTGCTCAGATAGGATTTGTGCAGAATCTTCCCTTTGACCGCATGGAAACGCACTTGGAACTCGCCCAGGCCCTGCGTTTCGCCGTAGACTCCCGGCTCGGGACTCTTGTCGTCCGAGACGTACTTAATGTGACCATTGGTGCGCTCATCGAGAGCCACATACCAGATTAGGGAGATGCTCTTGTCCCAGGCACGCGTGGTGTTCCGCACCGAGATCCTGGCCGTCCAATCGCCGCCATACTGCTTGCCCTCCGGATACTTGACAAAGGATGTCTTCAGCTCGAAGGGCAAGTCCTGGATCTCCTGGACCCCAAAGCTTCGGCCATCGTGATGCGTCCAACCGTACGAGTCCAGCTTGTCGCCCTGCTCGCACCAATGCCGTATGCCCTGGCCACCGGGTCCCAGATTACTGGGCGTATACCACATAAGGCCCATGACCAGGGAATGGGGATCGCGTGTCTTCATCCCGAAGTAGTTGAGCGGCCTGTATGTGCCCCAGTACCGGTCCAGCTGATCCAGGCCCGTCTGAACCACCATCTTCTGGTGGTCGAACGGCGTATTCACCCGCGTCTCCAGGTAGCCCAAGTAGCCGAAATACGAGGCAATGCCCAGGCACATGCAGCCAATGAGTGTCTTCCACTTGTCCAGCATGAGGTTCGAGGACAGGCTGAATCTTGTGTTGCGTTTCTGTTTGGCACTCGCCGCTGCCGCTGCTGCTGCTGCCGCCGCCGCCGCTGCTGCTTGCGTCGAGCCGGCTGACGAGGACTGCGCCGCGCTGGAGGAACTGCCACCTGCATTCCTGGCCATAATCCGTTCGCTGTGCCCTTTAATCGTCTTTTCTGATGATTTGGTTTGGCCCTTTCAGCTGCATTTATTTTTCGGAGATAAAACGCGAACTGACAAGAATTGTTATTTTTTTTCTTTGCTACGCGGGCAGTGGTGCCAGACGTGTCGATGGCCACGTAAATTGTTTACAGTCATCGATAACTATCGACAATCGAATATTGAAGATTCAAATTTAAAATATATTACAGCGTAAAATATTTGTGTATTTTAATCTAAAACTGTGTCAATTGACCAAAACTCATCTCTTAACCAGCCCAACTCCCAGTCATTGGTTTTGGAGTTAGAGGATTCCAGGGAATACAATTCCAGATCCTCATCGCTGGCACATGGAAGTTGTTCCCAATTGGTAGCACAAACATCAACCTGCAGGCTCATCCAACTCTGGACGCGACTAGCCGGCGGAGGACCAGGTATCTGGGTCCGCAGGAAGCTACTCCGGCACGCCTTCAGCGAAGGATTTGCATTGCAATCAAAGTTAATCTTTTGAGGCGGCTTGGACTCCCCCTCATCGTTCGAGGAAGAGGATGCCTGCACTCTGACAATGTAGCTGTCGGGTTCCAGCACCTGATGAACCTTGGGCTTCCTCGTGGATGGTCGAGTAACCTGGGAATCGCTGCCTTTCCTAGACCGCCTGACCTCCGTTTCACTGGAGGTCAGTAGGGACCGCTTCGTCTGGTGGGTATGGCTGTCCGCGGACACCTTTTTGCTGGGGCTAATGGGCGTGAGAGGTGTGGCCAAGCGTCCGTCCACGTAGTAGTTATCCGGATTGGCAAAGATGCCCGCCAGATATTTGAACATTTTGCTGATTTACTAAAAATTTATAGAATAATTACAAACAATGTCTTGACTTATTTTGCCATGTGTAGATTATAAGTTTATAAAGACTAATGGATAACATATGTTTGGAAGATCCAAATCCTTGTTTAAAATTAAGCGCCCAATCCAAATTCTGAAGGTGGCAAGTTAACTTTGTGACGTCACTCGGAGTTACGTCAAAGAAACTGAGACACATGCGTCACCTTCTCAAAAAAAATGCCGCGGTGCTGCCACACTTTCAAGAACATACCAGGCGCTTTGGCTAATTTAGCACATTTTATACACGTGACATTTATTTTGATTGCGTTTATTTACATTTTTTATTATTAATATATCTTACTTCGAATCGGATAATGAACGTCAGTGAGGACTTTAAGCCGGTGCTCACCAAGGCGGCATTGGTCTTACAGAAGAAACAACAGGCTAGCAGCGATTTCAAGGCACTGGTTTTCCAGGAACCACAATATGTACCGAAATCTAAGTCAGATTCCAAGCCGCTGGATCAGGAGGGATCGCAACCAAAGACCGCCCACAAGATCAAGGAAGCCGGAATGGAGTTGAATCCGGAGTTTGACATAAAGAAGGCACGCCACGAGATCCTGAACTTTGCCACAAAGAATCAGCGCGTCATCAAGAACAAACGCAAAATGGAGATGTTCCAGCTGGCCAAGCTGGGTGCCAAGCCACTGAAGAAGCCGGCACGCAACTACAAGGAGCTGAAGGATGAGCGCCAGCGACTGCATAACATCCGCGAGGAGCGCAAGAAGTTCCATCAGCTGGGCAAGAATCAAGCCGGTGCGGCAAGCGTCAAGTGCCGGACCAAAGGACAAAAGGAACGCAACCAGAAGAAGCGGGCGCCCGTCTCCGCCATCGATCAGCATTACGGAAAGGCGCAGCCGAAGTTCAAAGCGAGAAAGTAAAAGTGGTTTAACAAATAAACTTAATTTAGCTAAACCTTCTGAAAAGTGTAGATTTCGGCAATGGTGGAAATGTGGGACTATGTAGAATGCAAATATAATTGTAATCCTAGCCAGCATCGGTTTTTCCATGCTTTCAACATGTATTAACAATTAGAACAGTTGAATTTAATAATAATTAATTAATAGCAATTTAAAAACTACAAAACGATGCAGTGTGCCCATATATGGTTTGGGTATACATCCTGAAATCAACTTTTAAGACATTGCCAGATTATCAGCTGATAAACAGACTTTCAGCGTTGCTCAGCACTGGTACATTGTTGATACGATTACGTGAGTAATTTTTGCTAAGCGAATTAAACTACTCCAATTAATATCCAGACCAGGATGTTCTCCCCCTCGCGCGCCCTTCGTCCGGCCCTGAGCCGCTGCTACACCCAGATCAAGGGCGGACCCGTGTCCGGCGGCAGCAGCGCCAGTCGCGGAGCTAGTGCACCAGCATCCGGATCGGGAAGCACACCATCCGTCACAGGACTGACCAGCAATTGCGTGAAGCCCAATTCCGGACCGGTGGGGCCCGGTGCCTCCGTATCCGGAGAATATAAGGTTCCAGAGTACTACTGTTTTAACCGTTTTAGCTACGCCGAGGCGGAGGTGGAGATGGCCAAATACCGCTGCCCGCAGCCATCGGCGGTGAGGAAATAGGCCAACCAATTGTTGATAATGTAAAATAAAACCAAATCAGAGTCAGGCTTGTTCATTATAAAAAAAAACCTTTATATATATTTTATTGTGAAGGGGAAGAGGGGGTTGAAACCCCCAGTGTGACCGACAATTTGGTATTTTAGGAATTGATGTTGCCCAACACTGATCGCCGCTCTCTGCTCTCCGCTCCGCACAGTTTTACCGTTTAGTTTTACCCAAGAGCAAGCAATTTGGAGCGCGCGATGCCTACTATAAATATTAGTGAAAAGCAATAACTATCGCTTATTGCACAAAAATAACAGCCGCAAACAGTGCCAGACTAAGCGTCAAAGTGCAACACTAACGAGGCAACAACCGAAAACAGCACAAAAAACCAACAAAACACAGGGTCATTGGCGTGTGTGTGTGTGGTACAGTTGGGTAGAAAAACATCGCCGTTGCTGGGTTGCCACCTGGTTGTCGGCTCTCCATCAATTGGTGCCACCACTTTTCAGCCTCTGCAGTTGTGCATCTTTCCGATTTATTTTTTTTAATCATGAAAAGGCATTGGTCCGCGCGCCAATAGAAAAGAAAAATCGCGGAAATCAGTTGCAAACTGCGAGCAAAGTCTGATTGCTGCCCCGGAACGCAGTAGAGAATATTAAACGGCAGTGTGTGTGCATTGCAGCAGGCAGAGAGCGAGCGAACGGACGAAAAAGAGAGCGCGTTGTGAAAGTGCCTGGCAAAAGGAATCCCATTAAAAGTGAAAACACAAACGCCCGAGAAAATGTAAAGCTATTTTAGCTAAGGTAAGTTAAGTGGTTGCGGATTGGACCTGGCCGATATATTTGCCGATTCTTCGTGTTTTCAGTTGTTGCTCCGCCATACATACGTAAGTATGTATGTGTATGTGTATATATATATACGTATGTGCTCGGCTGGCGCGCGAAAAAGTGACGAAAATAGGCGCCAGAGTTGCCAGAGCTGCGTGCATACACATACATACATACGTGCATCCATTGAAATACAGTGAACATGGCAGTGCCAAAAACCCAAAATCGAAATACTAGAAAGTCTTGAATTAAAAATAATAATACTGTAATTATCGATTTACATTAAATATAAATCCATTAATTACTTTACAATGTCTGGTGCCAAGCGGTTAATTGAATGGGTAAAATGCTGCCATGTTTGTATGTATGCTGCAGCGTTCCAAAGCAGCCAATGCCCACTGTCTTCATATATGGTCACAGATTATAACGATCTATTTTGTTTTGTCTTCTTTCGGTGTTCCGTTGCAGGCTAACTCCATGAAAGATGCGAGCTGGGAAAAAGCAAATAGCTGAAAGCGGAAAGACACGTCCTTGCATTGTATACGTTAAGAATCTGCGCGAGGAGGCAGAGCCCGCCGGCGGAAGACTGAGAAAGAGGGATCCGCGGGAGCTGCAGAAGCAGCAGCGGGAGCAGGCGCTGCGAGAGCTACCGTCGCGTCGCCCGGGTCGTCCCGCAGCAGAAGCGATCCAGAAGAAGCCTTTATCCCGCACGCGGCAAGCAGTTGCCGCCAGATCCCCGACAGCAACCGTCGACAGCCCCTCGCCCCCTAAGATCACCAGGGCGACGACTGCGACGACGACGCCCGCCACCGTCATGGCGAAGCGACGAAGCACATTGGTGCTGGGTAATTCCCACCAAAAGTTGACGAGCATCGGTGCACGACGCGGCACCCAAACGGAGACGCATGCCACTCCAAAGATGTATAAGCAGGTGGCCAAGCATTTGGCGCCCAGTAGTCCGCCGCCGACAATTGCGGCCAGCCGCTCCAGGCGCTCCATCAAGCCGAATCCCAAGTACACCAGCGAGGATCTGGTCACGCCCAAATATATGGCCTCCTTAAGTAGCGAAGGCAGTCCGGTTTCTAGCGTATCACGCCACCGGTCGCAGGCGAAGCCGATATACGCAGAAATTAACGATCTGTTGGACTTGGAAGACGAGGACAATGACGATGAACTGGCGGATGCTGCATTCAATCCGCAATTGCACAAGTCCGACGAGGACGACGACGAGGAGTTTATCAGTGACGGGGAGTTTGAGCAGGAGTTGCGTCTCGAGAAGCTGCCGGCGGCGAAGCGCGGACGTGGACGTCCTCCGAAGGCCAATAATGTGAAGACGCCCAGCTCTGCGGCTGCAGCTTCCACCAACGCCGGGGCTTCAAATAGAGTATTCCACAAATTGGAAGTAAACTCGAGTCAGGGACGCACTGCACCCGCCACCTCTATGCAGCAGCTTCGTCGCACCTTGGCCGGGGCAATGGCCCGAAATAATGCCAGCATGATGGCGGATGGAGGAGGAGGAGGAGCCAAACGGAAGCTGGAGCCTAGTGAAAGTGAGAGTCCCGTTGCTCGCAAGCGTCTGGTCATCTCCTCGGTCAGTGGCCAACGCAGTGTGCCCGTTGTTAATGGCGCCACCAAAAGGAGCACAACGCCCAGTGCTCACGCTACCATCTCAAGGCCCAAGGTGGGGGCCGCCGGCAATGCGTCGAGAATGCAACCGCAACGAACATCTGAAGTTGTCTTTAAGGTTAATCCTGCCACCCCGAATACATCCTCACAGAATGCCACAAATTCCAGCACACGCTCCACAAGGGGCGGAACCGGTGGCGGATCAGGAGCTGGAGCAGGAGCTGCCAGCAAATCATCACCGAAAGAAGAGTCTGAGGCCACATTCACCATAGTGAATATCGATGACATTATGAACCAGGACGATGTGCTCATCAGCAGAGCAAACAGTGCACTTGCTGCGGCCGCCTCCAGGACAAGCGGTGCCAGCAAAAAACTCGCCAAGGGCAGGCTCCGCATCAAAGACATCCTTTCCACCAGCAACACGATTGGAGCGGCATTAGAAAAGAAGTTTGCCAGCATTGAGAAATCAACGCCGGTGTCAAACAACAACAACAGCAGCAGTCAGGCGGCGGCGGCCAAGCGATTAAAGATCCTGTCAAGCAATAGCAGCGCCAGCGGGAACGCCACCAAGCCAAGAACGGCCAGCCAGGCGGCAGCTTCGACTGCTCAAACAGCTGCTGCGTCCAAGCCGCGGCCGCGCATACTCAACACGGAGATGGGCAAGAAGACGCAGCCAATGAAGCCGCTAATGAGCATGGGCAAGGAACTGTGCCCCACGGACGTGGACACTGAGGAGGATGATCCCGATCCAGATCTGGACCTGGACCTCGATCTCGATCTCGATGAGCCACCCGCATCGATTGTAACCAGACGCACTCCCAGACAGGCACCAGGACCAGCTACAGCAGAGCCAGGCAGCAACAAGTGGAGTAGCAGCACCACCACCAACACTAATCGCCGCAAAGTGCTCGCCACCACGGCCTCCACGGCGAATGCCCGGGCCGACAAAAAGGAAAGCAAGCTGCTAGCCGATGTCCACGACGAGCCGCCGGTTGTGTTCAAAAAGCCCGGCGGAAGCCCGCAGCTTCGCAGCAAGGAAAACCAACAGGAGCAGCGCGACAAGGAGGAGGCGCCGCCAGCAAAGAAGGAAACCGCTTCAACTGCTACCGTGACCGCAACCAGCGCATCCACGACAACAGTTCTTAGCAGTCCACAGAAATATTTCCCCCCGGAGACAACCACCTTCATGGAGGAGGAGGGGCGCTTGGTGAAAAAGATTACGTGCTATGAGACGTGGCATGTAATCAACTTGCAAACGGAGTCGCCAGCCTCGGCGATAGCAGCACGACAGCAGCGCACCTGCCTGGAGCTGGCGCTGGTCAAGCTGGCCAATGTGGCCGCTCGGCTCAGGGTGCCCTCCTCTAAGTGGAGCAGCAAGGTGACCCTGTATAAGGTATCGCCCACGCTAATGCAGCGCCAATCGATGACCATATTCACCGGCGATCTGCTACCGTACAACATACCCGAGGAGGATCGCCACAAGTACCAGCCATCGTGTGTCCTGTTCCGTCGCACGGCGGCGGACAGAACCAAGTCCGGTGTGCCCTACGATCGGGCCATTATCTTCAAGAACAAGTGCTTCTATGCTAACATCGATGGCAAGCAGGTGAATCTGCTGGGTGCCCCCGAAACGGTTGACAACATCAAGGAGGTGGAGATATTGCTGGACATTGTCGATCGGCTGACGCTCAATAGCCAACTAGTGGAGATGGTCAATACGAAGTGAGGTGACAGGACAATTAGGAATCGTAGCAACATACTGTAAAAAATAATTCACACACAGACACGCGAAAATATGGACACACTCGTAATTTGTTTGAACCACAAACTGAAATTTGAAACGTTTACCCCTATATATATATATTTTTTTTTTTTTGTAAAACCATTAA
>JAEIIJ010011444.1:0-16037 GCA_018904815.1 Drosophila ogumai | reverse complement strand
AGAACTTCTTGTTGTTTTTCACATTTTATATGACTTCTAAATAAGAAAATTATAAAATAAAGAGTTTATTAATTAACTTTACTCACTTTTTATATACAAAATTGAGCGCTTCCGTTCCACTTGTTAAAAACTTTTGCTTGTAAATATTCCCGTACTTAGTTAGATCGTAAACAGACACAGATCCCAGACAGCCCTCAACTATTTTGGATCTATAGTCCTGGAGAATCACAAACACGGCATTGGACACATTCACTCTGGAGAGCAGGGACTCGTTTCGAATCAGGGTAAAGTTAAAGCTTCTGATGGACACTTTCAGTCTGCTAAAAAGCTCGTCGATATCTGATTTAATAAAATAAAATAATAATAATAATATATAATAACATTATTAATATGTATTAGTAATAAAAACACCACCACTTACGCGTCTCCACCAGCTTCTTCTCCTCCGTATAGTCTTGATTCAAGTTATCGGCGGAAACCAAGCCGAAAAAGTCGAATATCGTATACCAGCGCTCCACACAAATGGCCAAGTTCAAGCAATTAAATTGAATAGAACTTGACTTTTCTAGTTTACTGTCCTGACCCGACCGTCCTGTATGGGATTTATAAGTCACCAAGGTCTGGCTCTCCCTGGGCTGTTTCCCCAATTCCCTTTTGCTGTTTCTGCAGAACGTTGACGGTTTCTTCTCGCCGCTAAAGGTCTTTAGCTGCATATAATCGTAGAGGCAGGAGGGCACGGAACTGGATCGGGATTTCAATGAATTGCAGTAGCCCGGCAGGTCGGGACAGGAGGACGAGGTCAGTTCGTTTTTCTTGCTACTCTTTTCGAGGTCTATCGAAGTAACCATATTTCTAAACGGTGATGTAAAATCCGATTTCAAATCTTCCATTAGGACCGACTTTAGCATGACTTCCACGTCCTTGTCGTGGCCCTTGGCGATGTGCTTTACTTTAAAGTCTTTGAATGTCAAATTGATCAGATCGTTGTGGAATTCATTTTGCAGGTTTATTTGGAATACCGGCACCGAAAACTGTATAGTTGTGCTGATAATGTGCTCGTCATCGATACTCGAAGTGGGCTCACTGTCTCCATTTTGATCAAGGTCTTCGGGGTCGCTTGTTAATCCATTGGAAAAGTTCGTTGCGTATTGAGTGCACTCTAAGAGTAGCTCGTATTGCTTTCGGTTTAGTGATACTTTTAAAGCCTCAACCATACTTCCTTTTATCTGTAAATTGAGGCATTAAGAAATCTCTCTTATTTATATAATAATAATACCTACCGTTAAACTATTCAATTTCTTTTCCTGACCATTATCTTCACTATAACCCGCATAAATAGGTAAAGTGATTGCTGTGTCATGCAATATGGGTATTGCATCCTTATTTTTGGCTGGATGTACATTAAAACTGTATTCGCGTTCGTCAATATTTAATGAATATACGTAGGTATTTTTGATTTCTATCGTATAAGATTCATTATAATCGTCTGAGTCGCTATGCTTAGTGACTGCATTTGTGCAGCTAATTTTACCCAAGTTCGCTATTAAAACATTTGTACTTGTGTTGGAAATTGGTAGAATAATTATTGGACTGCTAATTATAATATCAAGCCTGCAAGAAAATATAACATTTAATATCACAACAAAATTTAATTTTGATATTAATAATTATAAATTAAGAGTTATTTTCTTATTATAAACAAATTATTAATTATTAATAATTATTATTTGAAAACAAGAGGCGTTTTAAATTTTTTTAATTACAAATTAAATATAAGAATTTACGTTAACTTTTATTTTGGGCTTACCAATTGTCCTGGCGATTTCGCTGTGGATGAACTGGTCCTGTTTGCTCGACTGCCCTTACCTGTTGCACAAATTCCTTAGCCATGTCGGTGGCTTTATTACCTATCGAGGTGGCAAACTCGCTAAAAATAAAAAAGGTATGATTAAGGCTTTTGTTGAACAATTGGAAACATTACTAAACTCACCGCAAACTCCTTTTGAAGTACGTTATACAAGCATTGACATCCCTTAAAAATCGAGGACAATGAGTATACGAAGCTGAGGCCATTCGCATTTGAAAAGTGCAAGTGGTTTTGTCGCTCCAATGACTTTGAAAGCTTATGGCATCGCTGTCATCGTCGTTTTTCTCTTCGTTGTAATTATTTGAGTAGATCTCGTTTGAAAGTTGACTCAGAACCGTTTGCTTATTCATGTCGGAAGTCCTTAGGATTGTGTCTCGGCCCACAGAAAGAATTCGCGGATGGCAAAAGGCTTCTGGAGTTATGTCTATGACTTGTATTCCACCGAGAGAGCCAAAAATGGACAGATCCGACTGAAATGATGCATTAATCTTGGCTTCCGTCAACGTTACAGTTCCCACTTTTCGGCCCATATTAAATTTGTCGCGTTTGATGGTGTACAACAGCAGGATATTCAAGCGAAAGAAGTCGAAAAATATCTCATTATGCGTTTTCTGATCAACTTGATCTTCATCCAATTCTTCCTTTGGTACTTCTTCGAGCAGCGATTCTTTTCTGAGCTCTTCGGTTTCAATTGAGAAAATATTCTGCGTCAAAAGCGTCCGTTTTGCAAAGTTTAAAATTTCAAGAATCGTATCCTGATTGGCTGAAATAAATTATTTATTTAGACTTTATTATTTAATGTAATTAAACAATAGTTAATACATACCAATTATATCCAAACTATTGAAAGTAATGCTGGTTGTGTGAAGTTGCGCCGAATTGTTTTGATTTGGCGGCACAATTTTAATGTCAATAGAAATGAGGGCCTGGGAGTCCTCATCCTCGCAGAATTCCGTTGACTTGTCACCTATAAAAACAAATTAATATTAAAAAAAAAAAATTAATAATAAACTGTTCATGACAAAAATATTAGTAGTATTTGTTAATATTTTATACCGCTTAAGCTCAGCTTCTAATTTTGTAATAGAACGCTTTTTAAATCATTGTATCATATTTTTTATACATACCCATTTTAATATTTTGAACTGCTTTTGTAATCATGTGCGGACTAGTAGCTCTATCGAAAAAATTGGGTGATCCGGGCGAGGTTGGCGAAACAACTGCACTATGCTTAAGGCTGCCTGACAAGCTATCCATTCTGAATAAATTAAATTAAATGGAACAGAGATCATATTAAAGGCTTGGTAAGCTAAGCATTCTAACAAGCTTTTGCTGGTTAATTAAAATTCTAAATTTGCTGATTAAGGCTTACCCAACGTGCCGATGACTGGCCACCAACAGCTCAAAATCCGGACCGAAGGACTGTATGGCATCCACCAGGAGTAGCCCGTGAACCGACATCGAAATGTTCGTTTCGTTTGATTCTTTGGTCAAGCCAGCTCGTGCTCCAATAATTTGCAGCTCGGCAATACTTCGTTCCGTTGACTGCATCTCTATCACCAGTTGGTCCATCACGAACTCAATGACCACTCGACTGCGGTCATCCTCGGCCAGGTTCTTGATTCGTTCGCTCGCGTATATGGTGTTGCCTCCTCTGTAGATATTCTCCATTTCCCTGGAGGCCCTTATGATGGGTCTCATGATGTTGCAGCAATTGTTGATGAGCTCCTCGTTGCCGTGGATCAGTATCGTGGGACAGGTGCCAAAGAGCATGAACGAGGGGTACTCGGGGTCCACGGTGAATATGTTCCTTTGCTCGAGGGTTAGGTTAATATTGAATTTATCAATCAGGTGGAAATTCGATGAGGTTTTCAGGCAGGCCTGCCACCGTTCCTCGTACTTGCAGACCAGAACTTGCAGGTTGGTGAAGTTGATAAGATACTTATCGTAGATCTTGTTATGCAGGACGTACTCCAGCTGAACGTTCTTGTTCAGGAAGCCCTCCTCTAGCGTGGGATTTTCGAGTAATGTCGGAGATTCGGAGCCACTTTTCTCCGATGCCGGGGGCGTTGAGCACGGCGTTAGGTAGGTTTCGTCATCGTCGCTTTGATTACCATCCGTTACAGCCGATTCTATCACAGGTATCGTTCGCTTAACCTCCATTTTTCTCATTTCCAGCTTGCCAAAGTCCAGTAACACCATCAAGGAGTTGGTAACTTTGTAGTTTTCCAGAAAAATTATACGCGGAGCAAAGATTTCTATTTCAAACATCCAAGTCTTTCGATTTACCTGATAAAAGTATGGAATCAGTAGAGAATTAGAAAGGATAATTGGGAGCTACTTACCTCATTCCCGCTGAACATCTGATTCCAGTTCTTCATAAAGTCCGTCTTCTTCTCGACGCGATCGCGCGGCGTGTATTTCTCGGGACTAGAGTCGGCCAAAAAATCCAAGAGCCACTGTATGGCGTCCTCGTTATAAGTAAGATCCAAGCCCTTCGATTTAATATTAAGTTGAAACCGTAAGTGATTACAATTTTCGTATTGTAGCTGGAACAGAATATCCTCCTCGAGGGGAGCACTCTTTGTGGCACTCCCCGTCTGCGGCTTAATCAAGTAATTGTGCATGGTATCTAGGCTGGTCTTGTCTATCAGGTAGATCTCTTGCAGGGACACGCCCACCGTGTACGAAGTCAATTGCGGGCTCAGTTGAAGGTAGGCGGAAAAGTTATTGAATTGCATTTCCATGGACTTGCTACGCTCGTCGCAAAGCCTCTCATCCGTCTGCAGAATGACCAGACCCTTCAAAAGCTTGATAGAAAAGTGCCCGAAGACGGCATCGCTCTTGAGGTCCGACGAGTTCTGAAGGGAGTTCTCCAGAGCTACCAAAATGTCGTCTTCCAAGTGCTTCAGCGACTCATCCTGCTCGCCGTTGGGAGTGCTCGGGCTGTTGGCATACCAGCCCATCCAGTTGGGAAACCAATGGAACAGCATGTTCTTCCCCTTGACGTCCTGCGACTCGAAGGAGAAGCCTTTGGTGAAGACCTTCTCGAAGCTAATTCTTCGCATAATGGTCAGGTCCGAGATCTTCCGGTCGCCCTCGAAGTACGCCTTGAACTCTTTGTCGTCGGCGGACAGATTCTCATTCGGATTCAAGATGATCGTCTTGTAGAGCAGCATGTAGCGGAGGTTCTCCTTCAGGGTGGACCACTTTTCCTCATTGCTTTTGAAGTCGAAGCCATGACAGGCAACGGCATATCGCCACCATTGGCTCGGATTAAGAGTCACGCTGCAGTTGGGTCGCCCCAGTCTGTACTGCCGCACCTCGCGCACGTGGCGAACTTCCGAGAGCTTATCTAACATCTGCACTCGCTGGACTTTGGATATGTCTATCACTACTTCGGGCACCAAGAGCTCGCAAGAGACCCTCGGCTTGTCTTTGGTTCGTATCACCTGTTGGCACTTGTCGCGCTTCCATCGCGCCGTCGCGCAAATGGGCTTTATGATGAAGTTATGCGGCCTCAGCTCGCAGGTGGAGTGCATCTTCTCGAGGATCTCCTGGTTAGAGTACGACTGACATTTGATGTCGTCGTGCAGCAGGTCCCAGTACACGGACAGCTCCTTGAGCTCCACCAGCTTGTAGTTCATCTCGCTGTTGTTCATCTTGTAGGACCCGTTGGTCCAATCACAGTCGCAGCTCTGGGCGGTCAGGGATCCGATCCTGATGCCCGTGCATATCTTGCGCTTGCCGGTGTCCACAATGTCCTCGAAGCGAAAGTGAACGTCGGATATCTTGAGCTCGATGTTGTCGATGATGTTGGTGGCCATGTTGGTGCCGTACTTCAGCCAGTTGTTGTACGAGGAGAAGTAGTATGACTCCATTTGCTTGCCCTTCTCCGACCGCCAGCCGGCTTCGGCCGTGTCCAGCACGGCTAGCTTGTACTCCAGATCCTGCTGCTTCTCCTTCTCATAGTCCCAGTTGTCCAGGTTCTTGGGGCAAATGATGCAGAACAGTCCCTCGATCGAGATGCACCAGGGCGAGGTCCGGAACTGGCGAACCGGGATCTGTAGCTTGATTTTGCGGATGCTGCCGGCGGTGACTTCCACCGGCAGATTGAAAGAGCGAAGCGCATCCTTACGTATGGGTATATTCTCGAGCTCGACCTCGCCTAGGTGGGGAAAAAAGCAGTAAGTACTGATGCCAAGAAAGATAAACAATTATATCACTAAAAGAAAATTACCCGACAGCAGCGCCACCGAAAGCTGGGCCGAGTTTAGATTCTCCAGATATTTGCCAAGATATGTATTCAACACCCACGTTATTAGATCTCGTAGCATTCTTGAGTTTGTTAACCGACGACGCTAATCCTATTACTAATTTTTTTTTTTGTTTTCTTTCCACCGAGATCACAACTGTAAACATATGATTGGGATTGGGGACTATTCACACGTCTACAGCGTAAATCGGAACGCGGAATTGGAACGCGGCCAATCGCGAGAAGCGAAGACTGCCAACAGGTGGTTATCCTTATCCCCAGTTAAAAATATTGTTCATTTAACAATTTATTGTCCAAAGACGTTGCTAATTTTGAATAAATTATATGTGTTTTTATTTTAAATTAAAAAAAATGCATTACATTTTTTATGCCTGACAACTTAATCGTCTATCGGTTTTGTGCGATAGACTTTTCATATCGTAAATGCACCATCCCCAATTGTTGTCAAAAAAACACAAAGTTGTTCGAGTTTCCAGTAAACAAATTCGTTATAGAAAATGGCCAATCTAAACTTACAATCTAAACTTTTGAAATATGCAGTGCAGAATACAGACCAAAATGCGGAGCAAAAACCAATCGAGGCAACAGATGATGTTGAGGTTTGTAAACAAAACAGCATTGGGAAGTTCCCAATGGGAACTAATTCTAATAATTTTTATAATTTAAAAACTTAAATATAGGGTGAAACAGCATTTTAGTCATTTTCCAGGTCTCAAACACGTTAAGTAGTATTAAGTAGTATTAAGTATTAAGAATCTTAAGTTTGGCCATGAATCAGTCGAAGCATCTAGAACTTATCCATGTGCTTTTTGCTGAGGAAATTTAATAAAAATAATATTTTATAAATCCATATATTAATCAAATTCAAATATTATTTAACAGTATTTAAAATATAAATCTATTTTTTCTTCTAGAAAAAACAATTTTTGGAAAGTGCCCTAAGTGCCATGACCGATGCTCCGACCGCTCTGAAAGCAGCTTTAGTTATTTTAAATAGTGAAGAGGCCACCACAGACGACAAATTGGAGAGCCTAGATGTTATCAGAAGCCACATTGATGACATCGATAATGCCAATGCCCTGGTGAAACTGGGAGGAACCGTAACTCTAATGCGCTACGTAAAAGATTCGGAAAATGAAATAAGAGTTGCTGCACTCAATACGGTTGCTGAAATGGCACAGAATAATACGTTTTGTCAAAATGCTCTTATTACCGAGAAATTCCTGCCCGTACTCACCAAGAACTTGAGTGAAGCGAATGAAGATATTGTGCGAAGTTCCATATATGCGATTTCATCGCTAATACGAAACTTTCAGCCGGGATACGCAGAGTTCAGGCGCATCAAGGGTATCAAGGCCTTAGTACCTTGCCTGAAGTCATCCAATTCTAATGTCTACATAAAGGCAGCTTTTCTTATAGCTTCGATATCTCGCGATAAAAATATTCGTGGTATGTACATATTTCATTAATATAAGTAGATCATGAAACTATACACCTAATTTTTTTTTCTTCCAGATGACTTTGTCAAGGCAGAAGTATTTCCTGTGCTTTTGGAGAATCTGAAGCCCATCACAGAGTTTGATGTCAAGCAAGAAACTACTCTCTTTGCACTCTCGTCTTTATCCTTGGACTCGGAACTGAAACTTTCGACGGAAAAACGCAAGGAAATATTGTCTATACTCCAGCAAATTATCTCCAAAAACAAACAGACGGAAAACTGTGAGGTAGGATCTGAAAAGTATTTGTAATGGTTACTTAATTAATATATTTTATAACTTGTTATATTTGCAGGACATCGTTAATTATGCCAGAAATATTGTTGACAACTTGAATGCACGATGAGCGAGTTTTAAATACGAATAAATAGAATTGTTAACTAAATCAGGAGGATTTATGTATTTACACTTTATTCCTACGGATTGGAGAAAATCCTGTGTTTTTATACTTTATTTCTTGACAGAAATATGCATCGCAGTAAAGGTTGTTTCCGATCTTTTTTTAAATTAAAATTGTCAACATATTCAAACATTAATTCATCTTTCTAAATTATAAAGCCAGGACAAGCTTTCCGTATTCAAATTAGATACTCGATACTTAAGAGAAAACCTTTGTTTCTTAAATTTTGTAACAATTTAACTTTATTTCTTGAATCTCTCAGTTATGTCGGTAATGTATCAAAATCGTCGCCAACTGAAACTATTGGTACATGCTCCAAATTCACTTCAATCGGATTGTCACAGAGTCTATTTCGTTTCGCGAATATATTCCAGTCCATAACCTGAACGGCATGCAGACTTTCGGCCTCGTTATGATGACGCAGCACCATTGATTCCTAAGAAAAAGCAAAGTTACATTTATAAATTCTTATTGTAAATAAGCAAAACTCACCTTTATTTTCTCCCATTTATCGTCGACATCCTGCAGCCAGCTGAGTAGCAAGCGGCCATTGAAGCGACACCGCGCACTCTTCTCCTTCTCATCCTGCTCCGGCGTAAACAGGTTGTAGACCTCGTCGTCCTTTAGGTACGTGCACACAGAATATGGCGCCGACTGGCCAGATATGCTTCTGGCCGCCTTTGAATGGACCCGTATTATCTCCTGCTCCACATTCATACAGAGCTTCTCCCGTTCCACGGTGTGCGCTTGGATTAAATCTTGCCTGGCCTTCTCTTGGTCCTCATAGATTCGCGTCATGGCCTGTGGCACGGTGCTGGGAATATTCACAGCCGGAGATTCCGAGTTGCGGCTGAGTAAGTACGATTTCTTCGTCAGCAGATAGTCGTTGTATCCCTGCGGTGGTCTCGGCTTGATCGGGTACAGGCTCTTCCACTTCTTCTCGATCTGGCGACGGATGCTTAAGAACATCTGGAAACCGTTGGTGAAGGGATGATCATGCGGATGAGATTCCTCGGAATTGGCACCCGAATCCATGTTGGCATTCGAGTTCTTGGAACTGTCATCCGTGTTCTTGGGCCGTATTTTTCGCTTGCGCGGATGCAAGTCCACATTCGACGAGGGATTTATTTCCTTTGACGAGGAGGTAGACGAGGTGGAGGGACTCGGTACATTGGTGATTGTCTCCTGGTCGAACTGATGGCCTTGCGGTATGGGACTAGACGTCATGTTGCTGTAGGATAGCTTCACATCCGCCGTGTCATTGGCATGATTCGATGACGCCGGCGACGGAGAGCTGCTCTGCATCTGCGGGGAGGAGTTGTTAGAGCTGCGCTCCACACTCGTGACACCGGTGCGATGTGAACTGCGGAGAACCCTCAGGTTCTTCTCGTCATTGAAGAGCTTTATATTCTTGTCGTCCAGAACGGTGGAGCAAATGCTGCTCTTTTGGGGACTCTCGTGCGGGCTTATGGACTGGCTGGTTATGACCGTGTCGATGGAGTCGCTGTTGGAGCTGACCACGTAGGGCAGGGCGGCATTGCGAGAGGCAGTCACCTTGCCGGTTCTCAGTACATTGCCTTCCGTGTCAATGGAGCAGTTCTGTTGGGGAATCACAATCTTCAGAGGCGGCACCTTGAGTCCACCGTTGTACAGGCTATCGTTACTTTTGTAATCATCGCTGCACTCAGTTTCGTTCTCGATGTCCACATTCTTGCTAATCTCCACCTGCTCCTTATCGGCATTCGAGGTTGCACTGCTTTTGTTGCCCGACGGCGAGCCCTTGGTCGCCGCTAGCTTGGAGCCCTTCTCCACTCTGGATGAGAGCTTCAGGGAGGCGCTTTTCAAGTCCTTGCCATGCTCTGAGTCCTTGCGCTTCTTTTTCTTTACGTCCTCGCCGGATTCCTCGTAGTCCTCCTCTATGTCTGAGTAACAGCGCTTGGCTGCTGAGCTACCCTGATGCGCCGAATCGCTGTTTTTACCATCGCTGCTGCTTTCCTCCGCGGAACTCTTGTCTTTTGTGTCCAGGACCTCCTGCTTCTCGTTCAAGTTGCTCTCGTCGCTATAGGCGTCTCCTTTCTTGCATTCATTCTTCTTTAAATTGGTGCGAGATGAATCTGGAAGAGCAGAAATCTTATCAAAAAACATTTGACAGCTGAGTGAATCATGAGATTGGAAAGTGAGAATAGGAGAATTATATAGGAAGGAAATAATGACATTTATTCGTTAAGCTGTTTTTTTAGATACATTTTATATTTGTATCAAGAGTGTTTTATTTTATTTTTAAGTTATTTGAATAAAATAACCGGTTTTCGAAAAATGTATCCAAAAGATGCCTAACTTTACGTTATTCCTGTTTTACATGCGTCGCATGTATCAGATACATTTACGTACATATGTACATACATACGTATGTAGAATGTATGCACACTGTACATATGTTTGCAACCGAGTTCCCGCGAGATAAATCGCAGGTCCGAGCACAAAGGAAACTATTTGAACTATTTGCAATGCAAAGTTGACTAACCAGGCTTATAAACGTAATAAATATTATGTTTTTAATGCTTATTTTTGTTTGCATATTTACCTGTCGAAGATGTAGCAGTCATTTGGATTAGTAAAGCCATTTGTTGCCTCTCCGACATGGGCGTATTTGAGTTTGATCTCGCTCCTGTTTGAACTCCTGTATTAAATCCTATCCCCTTCGGTCGTGGGGGTGGCATACTCTTTTGTTCAGTTTTTATACGGTAAAAAATTAAAAATATAGAACAAAAACGGAGACTTCTAAAAAGTCTTACAAATTACAAATTGTGCGACCGTATTTCGAATGCAAAAATATGCCACCTCGCGAATATACATATGTACTTAATAATACTAGCTAACAAATAAATAAATAAACCAAACAAAAAAAATGTATAATTAAAATCTGAATTTTGCAATAAAATAAGTGGAAACGAATGAGAAGGTAATTTTTCTAATATAAATACCTGATACTATCAAAATAAGTATCCATTTTTCTGTCTTGGCAATCTATGTACATAGTTTTAACTGCAGTTTAGTTTATGTTCTTATTACTAAAATCCCGGAAGTACTTCTGTATTACATTTTTCAATAAATTATGCACTCAATGTAATGCCAATGCCTTTAAATTAAAAACACTTACATTGACTTCACATTCTTTTTATTAAGTTCTAGTTTTTGTGGGTGTTTCTATTCCCCCGTTTCCCCAGCGCCAATGTGGCCAGGTTGCAAGTTATTAGATATACTAAATCGAGTAGCGGATCCCACGCCTGGCCACACTCTTGGTTTTATTTTAGAAGTGTTTTGCAGTGTAAGTTATTTTTTATAAAAAACGTTGCCTACTGGAAGCTTTGCAGAGCATTTAAAAAGTAATAAGGGTAATTAAAGGCCGACATAACGGTAGCCCTATCCGAATAGGTAATACATAAGAAGATAACGATGAATTTTGTGAGCAAAATTATAGTCACACATACAGGTGAACGCACAGTACATGTGCGTATGTGTGTATGTTGCAAGTAAATACATTCATACATATATCAGCACCACTTGAGGAAAAGTTTGTGCTGGAAAATATGATCCATTTTGCAATCGTAAATAAACCGCCGGAGGAGTGATCCGTTGGCAATAATAAACACACATTTCGAACGAATTTTGAATACGCTTCGGTTTCATTGTGCTACGGAAGTGTAATCAAATGCCTGGTGCACCAAACTCTATGTTTATGAGCTAATGGTTTAGATTTAATGTACATAAAATGACTCACTCTTTTTGTACGCTGCTGCTGTGCTAGCCGAGGGTGTTGTTGCAATTCGTACTTGTATTTCTGTTACGCACTGTTTTTAGCTTTTCCCAGCTGAAAACTGTTTTCTGATCTTGATAAAGAATCGAGTAAATCATCGGTCTTATCCGACTTTGCTATCTCTTTTTACACAATCGAGTTTTCCAATTGGAAAGGTGCGTGACGAAAGGCCAATATAATGGCAGAAACTACATAATAATTACTACATCTAGTTAGTAGTTTCTATATATATGTTTTTATCTGTAGAGTATTAAGAGCTTCGACCTCTGCGTATATTTATTATTTGCTGTTGATGTAAGCACTATTTTTACGATTACTTTTTTGTATGTACATATTATATGACGGAAAAATTATAACTTTCCCTTATGCACATATATATATTTAAATATGTACATAAAAAGTGTAAACAACATAGTTTATACTTTCCAAAGGCATGTTATGTGTATGTAAATTTAACCGGCTCTGTTGACAAATAATATTCTGTTTTTTCAAGGATATATTCGATATTTATCGAATGTATTTATTTCCCTGATTTTTCCCAATACAAATTGCACAATCTTATAAGAATCTGAAAAAAAAACATCCAAGTGGATCGAAGTACCCCCTAATTATTTTATGTTATAAAAATCCATTTTATTTGTTTTTATTTATGATGTAATCCTGTATTTAGCGCAAAAATCGAATATAGTAAAGTATTTGTTTTCGATTATCAACCCCCCACTTTTTGGCCCACATGAACATGCGCAGTGACAGTTTTCCTTTTTCGTCGTATTGATTAACGCTGCTTGAATCATTTTATATACGGTTAAAATGATTGTCTCCAAAGCTATTAAATCATACAGGCTGTAAAACACATTTATTAATAAGACTTACACTCCTCATTTCGATATCATTCACATTACAGTGAAAAGGGAAAAGCCTCCTTGACAAGTATGTACTTATAGCCCCGTTTTCTGTGTCATTTCTTGCAGGCAGAAAATCGAGAAAATCGGCAAAATGACGCAAATGTCTCAGGACGAAATAATAACCAATACAAAAACAGTCCTCCAAGGCCTCGAAGCCTTGCGAGTGGAACATGTTTCGATTATGAACGGCATAGCCGAGGTCCAGAAGGACAACGACAAGTCGGACATGCTGCGAAAAAACATCGAGAACATCGAACTGGGCCTCAGTGAGGCCCAGGTGATGATGGCTCTGACTTCGCATATGCAGAACATCGAGGCCGAGAAGCAAAAGTTAAAGACACAAGTGCGCCGCCTGCATCAGGAGAACGCCTGGCTGCGCGACGAGCTGGCCAACACGCAGCAGAAGTTTCAGGCCTCAGAGCAGCTCGTCGCCCAGCTGGAGGAGGAGAAGAAGCATTTGGAGTTCATGGCCTCGGTAAAGAAGTACGACGAGAACCAGGACCAGGACGACAGCTGCGAGAAATCCCGCACCGACCCAGTGGTGGAGCTCTTTCCGGACGAGGAGAACGACGACAGAAACAACATGTCTCCCACTCCGCCCAGCCAGTTTGCCAATCAGACTTCCGGCTACGAGATTCCAGCACGTCTGCGAACACTGCACAACTTGGTTATTCAGTATGCATCGCAGGGCAGGTGAGTTATAACCATAAAAAGAACATAATATTACTACAACTATTTCTACATAATTTCTATATGCAACTCTAGGTACGAGGTAGCCGTTCCCCTCTGCAAACAAGCTCTGGAAGACCTCGAAAAGACCAGCGGCCACGACCATCCCGATGTAGCCACAATGCTCAACATTCTGGCTCTCGTGTATCGCGATCAGGTATGGTGCTTCGCCTTGATTAATTTAATTTATACATCCATTAATTAAAAACACTCCATGCCACTACAGAACAAGTATAAGGAGGCCGCCAATTTACTGAACGACGCTCTGTCGATTCGTGGAAAAACTCTCGGCGAGAACCATCCAGCCGTAGCGGCCACCTTGAACAATTTGGCCGTCCTCTATGGCAAACGAGGCAAGTACAAAGATGCCGAGCCCCTTTGCAAGCGTGCCTTAGAGATCCGAGAGAAGGTTTTGGGCAAGGACCATCCCGACGTGGCCAAGCAGCTCAACAATCTGGCCCTGCTCTGCCAGAATCAGGGCAAATACGACGAGGTTGAGAAGTATTACCAGCGGGCACTCGACATTTACGAATCGAAGCTGGGGCCCGACGATCCGAACGTGGCCAAGACAAAGAATAATCTGGCTGGCTGCTACCTGAAGCAGGGCAGATACACCGAAGCGGAGATACTCTACAAGCAGGTGCTGACCCGCGCCCACGAGCGTGAGTTCGGGGCCATCGACAGCAAAAACAAACCCATTTGGCAGGTGGCCGAGGAGCGTGAGGTCAACAAATACGACAACAGAGAGAATACCCCATACGGTGAATACGGTGGATGGCACAAGGCGGCCAAAGTGGACTCCCCCACCGTCACAACCACTCTCAAGAATCTGGGGGCACTCTACCGGCGGCAGGGCATGTTTGAGGCTGCCGAGACCCTTGAGGACTGTGCAATGCGAAGTAAAAAGGAAGCCTACGATCTGGCCAAGCAAACAAAGGTCTCACAGCTGCTGACATCGAATGAGAAGCGACGATCCAAGCAGCTTAAAGATGACATGGACTTCACCGATGAGGTGAGAAAGCTATAATTTATAGAAAACAGAAAGTTAATCTATTTGTCGTTCCAGAAAAATGCGAAACCATGAAAATATTATTTGTTCATCGCCCACAACGGAATCTTTATGTTTATGATTGAAAGTTAACACGAAAAAAAACACACACACTTTATTTATTCATTCCTTAATATACATAAGCTGCTCTCAAAGCATACATTAGCAGATAAACAACGTTTTATACCTTGTTATTTCGGCAAACAAAAGAATATGTACCGCTTTTAATAATAAAAACCAAATATATTTAACAGATCCCTTGGAATTTGCACGCTTTAATTAAGGGTATACTTCATTTTGAATATTTTTATTAATAGCAACAAACAATTTAGGGGGTTAAATCATAACTAATCGCTATCGTTGTCGTTTAAAATTGCTGAAACTATGCCGGCAAATTGCTCAGCTCTGTCCAGGAACTGTTCCCGCGTTAAGCTCGTATCATTACGTAAACTCTGTGCGGTGAGCAGTAAGTTCTCAAAGTCCTTCAGCTGGTTGTCCAGTTCATCATTACTAATATCATCTTTTTGCTCTGAAATTGTAGATTCTCAGTTTATGCCATATTTATCATGGATATAGTTGATATTACCTTTGGAGCCCATTGTAACATTCGACCAAACGACATTTTTTAAACCCTCCACAACTTCTTCGTACTCTTTTTCCCCTTCATCCGAGTCGCTCTCGGAGTTATTGCCTTTCTTTAACGTTATAATGTCGAAAAAGAAATTGGTACGCTCCTTGAGCTCTCCAAAGGATATGCCCCCCGTAGAACTCGATGTCAACAGGAAACCCAATTGGATTTGCTCGTTTTTGGACAATGTATTAGGAATGGTGTCGATAAAGGAAGTCTGAAAGTAAAATCCTTTTTAATAAAATCTTATAAATAGTGGATTACTTACATCTTTTGGGTCAAAGTATATTATTAAGGCCTCCGTTGCCTGCAGGATATCCTCTGGAACGTTTTCCAATTTGCCAGTAAATGGAACTAAGTTTATGGAGGTGTTATAGTACTTGGTTTTAATCCTGCATTTGTAGCAATCCAGGGAACACTCCGTTGAGTTTGCTTCTTTTGGTTGCTCCATTTCAGATAAAATATCTGCGGAAACAAATAAATTATGTTATATTTTCGTTCTTTATTGTAGAACAAACAACAAAGTTTTATTTTTTTTTATTCTTGAGCTTATTATTTATTACTTTCGACTATTCCCAAAGGAGATGTAGTGCTGTCATAAGACAGAACTAGTACGACAGGATCCATTTTAGTATAACTTAGTTACAGGTTAACTACAGCTTTGGTTAATTTAATTTCTTTATTTATTTCCAGTCACTAAACAAAATGTAAACACCAGTGTGACCAGAGCTTAAGAGGAAAAAGTTCCAACATGGGCTAAAAAGGAAAAAATGCTTACATTTATTTTAGTTGATTTGAGTTGCATACCCTATATTTTATTTTTTTCTTTTATTTTTCTATTTATTTATTATTATAAAAAATATTTATAATT
>JAEIIJ010011440.1:0-23364 GCA_018904815.1 Drosophila ogumai | reverse complement strand
GATTTTCATACTATATGTGCCTAGGATCAAATAATGATGATTGGTAAAGTTTCATGTTGAAACCTTTAAAACTGACCGAGTTATTAATTAATGCCACAAAAACTGGTCAAAAACCCCATAGTGCAGTGGGGGCACCGAATGTTTTTCAAATTATTTCCGTTGAGCTCCGGGCACAAGCCACGCCCCCTTACATATGCGAAATTTAATGTCCAACAGGGGAATGGGTAGGAAAAATTGAATATATAAAAAGATAGTTATAATTAGGTATAAGGAAAGTAACTAAGAACTAAGAAATCGAACGCATTCAAACTTCGAGGGTTCCCTAAGATTGTGTACACTTAACAAAAATTAGAGTATGAAACAAACAAATATAAATATTTCCCCAAAAAATTATTTCCTGACAAATTTAGTTACAACAATTTTTAGAAAAAAATAAAAATGTTTATACCATTAATTAAATCAGTGTAATTACATTTCTTTTTATAATACAAAGAGGCTCAATCATTATATTTCGGTCATACATAATTTGGCAAGCTGTTGGCGCACTTGCATTATGTAACACACGCACACACCCACCCGCACACACGGACTCGCTGGCACCCCATATAATATCAAACAAAATACACAATAAAATTCAGCCGCAAATAAATTATGCCCTTGAGCGGCGAAGGAGTCCTTCGACATCCTCTTCTCTGGGCCCAGTTACTGGCCACGAGTGTGTGTGTGTGTGTGTGCGAGTGTGTCTGTGTTTGTGTGTATTAAACTGATGACAATCAAATACACAAATACAATTACAAATGCGAAAACACACGCACGCACACATGGCAAGTCAGACAAATAAGGAGGACAAATAGTGTGCCGTCGAGTGGGGGAGGCGGGAGCGAGAGGGCTATAGATTGGAACGAGACGGCAGATGACAACAAGACTGAGCAAATATTTTAGCAGCGAGTGAAACAAAGACATATTACTAGCACAGGATACCAGTGTGTTCGAGTTCCTGTATGTCTGCGCACCCATCTACGTTTGTGTGTCTGTCCAAATTGAATTTGATTTATTGAAATTTGATATTTTCCGTGATACGAGTGCTGCAAATCAAGCAAACATGAGCAAGACACACTCACAGAGAGAGAAAAACTAGGTAAATTATTTAGAAATAGATAATCTAAAGAAATACATAAATATATTTCTTAAATAAACATAAAAGATCTTAATACTCTCTGGCCTGATGTTTTCAAATCACCTTTAGCCTTTAAAAATAATTAAAATAAATGCTACACACTTAAATAAAATAATTTAAAATAAATACGTACATCAATATTTTTTGTAAACTAGAATATGGACCTTTAAAATCTAGTCTCTCTATTATTTTCTTCTTAAAAATGTATTGGAATCATTCGTCGATGTTAAAAATATTTTAAAAATAAATAAAAACATCTAAATCATTGTAATTTCTCTCAGTGCCAGCACACACACATCCGAAAACACGGACAGAAACAATCAACATTGGCAGAAAAGTTGACTGGGAGGCGACACAACTACAAAACTGATGGTCGGATGGTTCCTATAGATGGTTATGTCGCATGAGAGCCACTTGGCACACATTTACCCATTGTCTTCCCCCCTCGCCATCACATTTTACTTGAGTTGGGTTAAACAAATGCCGGAAAAATGCCAGAGTTTCAAATTGATCAAATATTCTACTTGCGGTCTATGGATTTCTTTAAAAAATCATATTTTTGTAGCCTTAGAAACGAAACAAGTTTTTGTATGGAACATTATTTGCATCCCGGTTGTATTTTTCATTTTCGTTTCAATTTAGTTGAACGATTTCGGAATAATTGCCAAGTCAACAACAGTTTTGTTTCGTTTATATGGAAATCAATTAAGGTTGGTTCCTAGAAAACCATGTACCTTACTAAACTTGTTTTAATTTGTTACGTAAAATACTTATAAATGTAATGCTTCGATTTTTCAGTTGGCTTTAAGGCATAAGGTCTGCCTTCCCATGAACACGTGCTAAGCTCCGGTTATTTACCTTTGCTTGCTAAACTTAATCAAACTCCAGATCGAAAACAAAGCCAGACAGGCCGGATATCGATGTTGTTTATATAAAAGCGGCAGTAAACTACATACCTCACAAACAAACCCACGGCGAACGGAGTCAACTCATTCGATTTGGGAAGTGTTTCGCACGTAGAAATCAAAGACAAAGGCGCCTTCAAATTGGGCCAAATGAAATCAAATCAAATAAATTCGATTGCCTCGGGAAGGGGGAACATGTGACGCCATGCTGTTCTGACTGCACTCAAGCACAGCGGCTACAATATTTATTACTTTTGATTATGTTCGGAGTCAACTTTATCAATTTTACAGCAGTTAGCCAATAAACCACAACAGACAACGCACAATCGGGCCGGAAGCGGGCCGAGCAGTGGGTGGGCCAATCGATACGGGCGCTATTATTTGTTGCATATAAATCCTAAATGGACAATGACTGTCAAGTGAAATAAATTAGAAACGACAATAAATGAGCAACTGCCGAATGCAGAGACGTAGGCCGGAGTTGTGGCTTGGGGGTCTGGCCTGTTGACAGGCAAACAGTCAGCGCGACGCCGTAATTGGCAGCCCTGGCAGTGGCAAAATACAGACAGTGGCAACTGTAGACTGTAGACTGTTGGTTGTTAGCCCACCCTCTAGCGAAATCTTGGGCCCCCAGTCCACCTGCAGCCATTGCCACACGGCAATTGAACAACAAACGGACCAACAAGACCCAGTTGGGCTCAACTGAACTGAACTAAACTGAGCTCTTTGCATATTTGTTGCAGCGGGAACATTTATGCAATGATTTTTTCCTGCTCTTTGCCTCGGGATTAGAACAACACCTAAGACAAGTGAGAAAAATTGGGGACCTTATGGTGGGATTTTTCTTTAAAAAATAATATTTTTTAAATTAAATATATAGCAAAAATATGTCATCATCTTACAAGTTAAACACAGCCCTCAGATTTCTTAATGATCAACAAATTTAAGGTAATTTTAAAAATTATGTGGGATGTGGTCTTACAAAAAAGAAAGTTTAGGTTTTCACATATTTATTTTAAAGTTAAAACAAGATTTTTTAGAAAAAATATTGCATATTCAAAGCGTTATCTACCCTCAAACCAATGTGCATGCAATCAAAATGCATTCACAATCCTGCCCTGAATGTCCTGGCGAAACTTTTTGTTTTTGCATCCTCAGAACTTGAATGGAAAAACACACACAGGGCACAGCCCACCCACACCCAAACCCCAATCGGCGCAAAACTCTGGGAACGGGCGAATCAGCAACACGTGCAAAATTTTGATGTTTCTCATTCCGTTTTCCTGTTTTGTGTTGTCGGTTTTCCAGTTTGTTTCTGGTCACTCGTCCTGCTTAGATGCTTATTAGGCATCAACTTTCTCATCCTGCTGGCATCTGAAATTGGAAGCCCGTCTGACAGTATGCAATATAGCCTCCATCGAGTGCAAAACGCAATATTGATCCGCTCCCCGGGCCCAGGGGTAGCTCAACCGAACACCGGTTTTGGCCCGCTTTTGTCCCGTGAACAATATCAGGTTCCTGTTGGCCCGGCCACGCCCACGCCTACTGCAGCGATAGGCAGCGATTTGTCTGTTTGTTAACCAATTCATTTGTCATGGTTGCCACTGCATTGGTTCTGGCGAAATCACCGGGGAGTGTCATTCCTCGTTGGCCTTACGACACAATTGAAAATTGGACTCGGCAGGTCCAGCCAAAGGCAGTCATCCGATATCAGACTTAATGTGAATCTCTGGGAATAGAGACCAAACAGGGTCATTAATTATTATACTCTGCAAAATTTCATTTATATTTCAAGCTTAAGTATATAAATATATAAATGAGCTGAAGATTATAATAACTTTGCATAAGATTGGTTACGATTGCAACAAACTTATTGATTTATGAATTACATCTGACTTCATAATCCAAATTAATAACCTTTTCTGGTATGTAATCAAAGTTGGTTAGGCTCCTACGTAAGAGTAATCCATATATTTATTTATTATATTTACATAACCATTTGTAATTATATTACAAAAAAAGAGAGCGTAATCTTATACTCTTTCAGAATCTCATCTCAGTTGATTAGAATTTCTATAAATAAATATTATTTAATATTTAACTTATACAAAAATGTAAGACAACATTTAACTGCTGTCATAAAAATATTTAACCAATAACACATTTTGCTTTCAGAACCTTTTCCACTTCCTGATTGTTTATATTCGAAAAGCAATAGGAAAAATATGAAATCAAGAGCAAATAGAGTAGTTGGCAGGCAGAGGGCTAAAGTTCGCAAATCAAAGGCTGTCAACGGATATCGAATAACTTCCATTCAGCCAACAGCGAAATGGAGCATAGCAGAGAGCAGCTCTTGCGTAAGTTCAATCAGAGGCACCGCCCACCGAGTGCCATTACGGAGCCAACCCCCAGCCACCCAGTGACCCAGAGTCTCCTCCCTCACAGCCTTGGACTCGGACCCATAGCCTCCTCTGCTGCTCCTCTGCTGACCATATGCAATCGCCTGATATTTGGTGGTCGCCTCGGTCACTTTATGACTGCACTGGGACCAATAATTTATGAATGAATTCATGAATGTCGAAGCAAAGTGAAGTGCGGTATCTCTTGTATAAAACTCGAATGGGAAGCGTCAGCTTATAAGGAGCCGGGGTCCTTGGTCACTCGACCCCAAGGACCGGACGAGGAAAATTTAGTTTCTGATTATTTCGATGTCCATTAATGTCCTGTCTCCCAGGAGTGTGCTGTGCGTATGCTTCGGACCGGGCACAGGTAGCAGGAGGCAGGCGAGATGAGGTGCTGACGGGTCCTGTTACGAGGACCACGGCCACTTTGCATGGCCCAGAGATGCGTGAGCAATCAGCTTCCAGAGGTTGAACCTGCTGAATTAGTAAAATAAATTACATATTTGCGGTCCGTCCATCTACGAATGGTATATGTGAATTCGAGTCGGAGTCGAGGGTGTCCGTTTTGGGGGAGCGAGTGGGCTCTGGGACACACACACCTAATTATGAAGCTTATGCTTTATTAGTTTCGAAATTATCCGTGTGCGAGTGGGAGTGGGAGTGGGGTGCTGGCGAATATTGAGCTATGAATTTAAATGAATTAATAAAATGAAGTTCACACTAGCACACATACAATTAGTTGGGCGGCTGGCCGGGCCATAATTCAAATGTTTATTCGCACATTTTGATACCATTAATGTGCATAATTTGCTCGGCATGGGTTTTATGGCATTTCCATTGCCCGCCGGCCACCCGGGGTGTTGGGGGCGATAAATATTTTAAATTATTCATGGCGAATCCGCTTTGGTCGCCCCATTAAGTGAATCGCCAAAAGTAATTTAATTTAGTTGCCGGCTACTTTGGCATACTGTTTAAGGATCACCGCGAACATTTAAAATTCAAGTGGACTGTGCAAGTATTCATAATCCGCAAACACGCAACCAATTTTCGGTATTCTTTTGCCCATAAAAGGGCCATGTCACAATGCCACAATGCCAGTGGATACATTGCCAAAATCGGGCATCGCTGTTCACCTCCACTGAGTGCTGCCAACTAGCATAAGCCAGATCAATGGCTGTCAAGCCATCGAGTCATATCAGAGCCAAAAAGTAAGCGACTCGTAATCGGATACATCGACTAAAGGATACCCGTTTTGTTTTTTATTGTCATTGAAACGTGTGGGAAAAAATTACGGTATAAGGTCTTGAAATATCTATATGGAGAAGGTCCATTTTAATGATACAATTATTATTTTTTTTTTGCCAGCATGTTCCATATAAATCCCATATTATATACCCAAACATCAGCGGGTATTAAAATGTGCAGCCAAAAGCGCCATATTGAGCATTTGTAGCACTGTGCACCGGTGTGTGCGATAGTGTGTTCTACGTAAATGTAAATACATATTGCTACAAGTAGAGGTAGATGTATTTGCCAGCATGCTTCAATGGGCTCGCGAATCGCAATGTTGCGCCACGTTACGTATACGCAGTGTGCAACGGCCCTCGATGGAATGAAATGGCAGGGCGCATGGTATCTCATTGCAATCGGCAAAGTAAATCGCACGGCAAAAGCACACAATAATTTCGCATACTGAAAGGAGCAGCCCGGACTGCAGTTCCCGGTCGCATTGGTAAATTATGCGTACCCCAAACCAGGTCCTGCTCCTGCTCCTGCTCCTGTTCCTCCTGCTGCCTTTGCCGCTTTGTTTGTTCGACTTGCCGACTTTGACGGTATTCCCGATATTTTCCAGGAGCAGGAGCAGCGCAAAATATATTTATTTAAATTGCAATGCACGCAGAACGAGCGTTGCTGCAAATGCCTCGCCATTTCCACATGGCAAACAGACACATATTGGCAGCACGTGTGCGAGCCAAAGTCGCTCAATCATATTGGCCCGGCCAACACAACGTGCCCGAGCAGCTAAGAAGCCCGCTCGCATCGCTAGCATAGCTGGCGAGAAAAATGGCAGCCAAAGCAGAATGCAAATAATTTCTGCTGCATTAAACTCGGGCGAATTCCAAAGTCAGGCCAACACGGCAGTGTGAGAAATTATCGAATTTAAGGTGCTCTAGCTGGGAGAAGGTCTGGAGTATGAGCTAATATTGAACTTAAATTTAAACCAATTTAAGGATAGTTTGTAATTTTTAAGAATAAAATCAAAGTTCCATCACACATGAGCAATAGTCAACCTTTTTGTACTGATTTTGCTCTTAAAAGAGCTTTAAATGTTTGTTAAAATATTAAATTAAATATTATATAATAAATACGTTCTTAAATATAGAACAAACAAATAACCCCAAGCTTAAAGTGTACAAAAGGCATACAGAACATCAATAAGTTTTATTGCAGACATCATCAATAACACATTGATTCCTGGTAACAGAGATCAAGCTTCCTTGCAGCTGGATGAACTTCGGGGCCTGTGGCTCCTCTAAATTTTTTCTTTTAATATTTGCAAGTGCGCACACTGCCGCTTCGCCATTGTGCAAGGAAGAGTGATAGACAAACAGGCGATGTGCTGACAAAGGACATCGACGATGAGCTGCAACAGAGACGTGGATGTGGACGTGGACGTGGACGTGGACATGAGCTTGGACGTGTGTTGAACAACTCGTTACTGTCAGCAGCTGCCAATGTAAACACAAGTGGCCAGCCGCAAAAGGAAAATTGCTGGGCAGTAGAAAGCGCAGCGAAGAAAACGGAAGATGGGACTGAATCGGGCGAAGGACGAACGACTAGGGACGACGACCACGGCTCAAAGGACTCAGCTGGCGACTGGCGATTGGCGCGGAAATCAATTGTTGTTTTGACAGCGACACGGAAATTGGTTTAATGAAGCAAAAATAGATATAAAAAGCCAGCTGACAAAGCTAACAAGCCAAAGGGATGGCCAAGGCGGCGGCTAATTAGAGTCCTGCTCCCAGATTGCAGCCCCGCCCCCCATTTCCGCCCCAGCCGCCTTGGTCCTTGGCCCCGTCGTTGATGATCAAAAGGCTGTTTGATTTATGATGGCAGCCAGAGAAATTAGCACAGGAGAAAATGGGAAAAGTGGGATAAAAGTTTCTCGTAAATGCGAAAATTATGCACAGCAACTGGGAAACTCATTTAAAAGGCTGCCAAGAATTAGACGAGGTGAGTGCAGGTGTTCTGGAAAACTATTTCAAAAATGGAAAGCACGTTTTTCAAGTATCTACTAGAAGAGTATTGATAACAGAAGACATAAAGGACAATTTAAATAAATTTCTGACAAGTTTTCAAGTAAATAAATTAAAATAAATAAATAATTAAAATACTACCTTAGTGGTCGAAAATCGAGTCGAGTTCATGCTAAGAAAGTCCCAGGCTCTTCGTCCAGATCTAACCTCTCCTTCCTTCCTGGTAATGAGTTGGAAAATTGGTAGATAAAAATGCGGCGAGCTGCGGGGCACCGAAAAGTGTGTTCGTTACTTAAACTAATTACATTTTAAATTAACATTAACAGGCTGGGCAGTAAAAGGCTCATAAAGGCAAGACAGTGGGCCGCCACTTCCAGCGTATGTATGCACAGCACGCAGCTAAGGTAGGTGAGGTGGGTGGCGGAAAAGTGGAAAAGCGAAAAAGGCGGGCAGCGGAAAATGGGAGCAGGCAACGTCAGTCAGGCGGCGACAGTCGAAATGTATTGAAGTCATTACGAATATGGCCGCAAGACGTGGGTTAAAGGTGGCCAGGCAATTTAACCCACCATTCGCCATTTGCAGGGTAATGACAGAAATTATGTAATAAAAAGTTACAATTTACGATTGCAGTCTGAACTGGCTCCGGCTTTTACGTGGAGTTCTTACACAAAGAATAAATGTTTTTAAATGAAAATATATAAATAAATAGGTAATTTTATATTTATTTATTTTAACTTGTTAATTTCTAAGGTGAAAATAAAGTAACTTAAATAAAATAAAATAGCAGTTAGTTTATTTATTTTATTAACATCGTTGAGGAACAGAATACCTTTGTGTATTTGCCTTTTCCTGGTCACATAGACCTAGGACTACTAGGACATTTTAGTTTTGTACAGTGTACTTCACGTGACCCAGACAAAAGGAAATCGGCGCTACAGGTGCAAGTCGAGGGAGTGAAATTGAGTCTGCCCTGGGTCTTAGGATGTTCCACGCAGCCAGCGAGCGTACTGGGACAATGAACCGTCATAGATAAAGGACATAACAATGAAGCCGAGGCAGACGTGCGGGTCAGGTGTGCAGAAGGACACAAACACCGCCGGGGAGGAGACAAAGGTAAGACTAGGGCCAAGAACATTTGCACCTGCCCGGGAAAATAAGTTATAAACGCAAGACAAAGAGAAACGGAAGGCGAGACTCTGGTACAGGAAAAGGCGGGAATAATAAGAAATGGCAATAAATTCAAAAACTAAAACAAGTCTCAGAGCACAGAGAGAAAAGTATATACAATGAAAATTTTTAATATATAATAAAAAATGAATATAGAGCTTTTCTACTCTACCAACTATTTTAGACAGCTTAAAATATAAAATAATGCACAGAAATGACAACTTTTTGTATCGCTTACCAAAAAACCTATTCTATTTTTTTTTGCAGTGCAACAAAGGGAACCACAACGGGGCCAACTTCGGCGGACATATGATAAACAGAGTTGAAGCAGACTTGGAGCTGTTGGATCTGGCTGAGTTGGAGGAGTTGGAGTGGCTGGTGCCACCCTAATAAAGGTGTCAGGCCGGAGAAAGTTGGCTGGCGCTTGTGAGTTGCCAGCGAAACGTGATTGCAAATTGTAACCGCCAATGGGCCGTAAATTGAAACGTGACTAAGGCAGATAATAAAATGCATAAAATTAGGCTACTCACTGCCTGTGGCTTGGCTTGATGGCCCGAACACGGGGGCAGACACGTGAAACGGCCCGAACCCAGAGAGCCGGCGATAGCGGCAGGATTGTCCTTCCTTTGGCATTGTTTTGGGGATTGGATTGGATGGGATTTGCCGGTTTGTTAGTTGGCTAAGGGCGAGCGGTTTGTTTGGAATTTGTCATTAAACGGATGCCACTCGGACTGCGACCCTTCCATCGAAAGGATGCAAAATTGTAAATATTTTTAGACGGTGCCGCATCCACTCACCGAGAACATGAATGCTGTTGACACAAAAGAATGATTGCAAATACATATGTAACACATTTATAAGGTACTATAAATAAATTCTAAGCAAGTCATATAAGTATTTTTCATATATTTATTTTTCCTGTAAACCCAACTGTCCCTTACTTTGTTAAATTATATTTAGGTTCATTAAAGTAAATAAACATTTCATTTTAACACAAACTTAACCGCATAATAAGGGCTTATTTTATGAAAGCCTTATTAAGTTACTTTGCACTGATTGGAACCAGTGTTGTCCATTGTTTGAGCTAAGTTTTGGGACCAAAAACCACATAAAACATTGTCTTTGGCTCCCCTTTATGCTTTGATTTTTATTTTTCGGTTTTCGGCAAATGAGCGCAGCGAAGTTTTAATTAATTCCATAAAAGCAAGCAAAAGCCGCAGGCAAACAGGGAAGCAAACACACATTCCGGCGAGAGTTTGGGCCAAGAGGGCCCGAGACAAATAGCGATAGAGAAAGAGGAGCAAATGTAAAAAGCAACTGAAATATTGGCAGTCGGAAAAGTCTGTTGAACCTGGCTGGAAAAACAGGGAAAAGCGGGGAGAACACGGGATGGGAAGAAACGAGGCAGGGTCCCTCGGAGCTTGTTGCCGTTGTCAAAGTCGTTGTCATGCTAAATACTGCGGCATATTTAAACAGCAAAAATAACAAGGAAAGTACACAGAAGTAAGAGAGGATCAAAAAAAAAAGAACACCGAAAGCAGGAAACAATTGCAATTTAAACAAATTCACAAAAAACACAAAATTCAAAAGTAAACCAAATAAAATGGAAAAAAAAAGAACAAAAGGAGTTTGTTTAAGCCCCAAAGCCATTCGATTGAATGTTAGGTTTTTTCCGGAAATCCCATTAAAGTAGTTACTGGAATTACAAAGTAATTGCACCGAATGGCCAGCACAAAATTGGTTACAAGGTCAGGATAAACTAACTAGTTCAGTTTTACACAAAATCAAGAGGGCATAGTTTCAATTTATCAACGATTTATTTGACGTTGCTCTCTGATTGAAAATGCTGCAAAGGAAACCCCACGACAATACCAAATTCCGCCGCAACAACAAATATAGGATAACTGCTGCTACCAAAATAGAATTGAGGACTTTGCAGCGAGGAAAGCAACAATTTCAGCTGCAGGACTAGAAACAGCTCAGGAAGCAAATGAACGAAAGAGGAGAAACCCTAAACTGAGCTCAACAACGCAGGATCTATGCCCTATTTTATGGGAAATGTCTTAAAGCTTTTACAGCAGGTATTAAAACTAAGAGCATTACGAAAAGTAACGGCTTTCGACAGGATTTGTATAGCTACTTTTATTCTTTTTTATATGTGGCTATGAAATATAAATATAAATACGAAAGGCTTAGCTAAATAAGGATAAAAGTATGAACTCTGATCACAGCAATTTGTATTAAAGCCTTGTAAAAATAAAAATAATATTGAGTAGCTGAAATATAATCCGCAAAAGGACTCTATTCTCTTTTAGAAGGGTATAAAAGGGAAAACTTTATAAACATTTTAAGTGCAGTTGGAGCCCGGGAACAATGGGAAACCACGGCAATGGGTGCAATGAAACCAAAATCGCACAAAGACACCAGAATACACCGCACACAGATGCCGAGGCAACCTAAGGAGAAACTGAGACAGAAACCGGAAGCGGACTAACAAAGCAAAACGGATGCGGAAATGGCAGCAACTGATGTCTGAAGGAGTTGTCTTTCGGCGGCATCTTCGCATCCTGGAAGTGAGACGAGAGTGAAACGCTCTCTGATGATGCCACCGAAAAATGTCAAAAGTCATGGCTTTCGGTGTAATAATTTTTTATTTTTTGTTTCTTTTCTTGTAACCCAACTAATTTGCGCTCAAGTCGACAAACATTTGTATTATAATTTTGGGAGCTTTTAATTGTGTCAACACAGGCTGCGCACAAAGGAGGCTTTTGCTTCTGAAATCTGGGCGAAATGTCACAGTCGCTTAACCTTTAAGCAAATCAAAAGACGACGGGGTAATTTACCCCTGGCCCCCTTCCCACCCAAAAAAAAAAAAAAAATGCCTGCTGGCAGTGGGAAATGTGAAGTCAAGCCTGCAGGCATCAGAGTGACAAATATTTTGCGCATGTGTCGGGCCCCGGGCCAGGGTGCGAGTGCGGAAAAAGTTGAAAATTAAAATTAAATGTTCAAATATTTGAGTGAGGGCAACGCGGCGCCTTATCGGCTGGCAGGCAGTGGGGCAAAAGTGTTAAATTGCCGCTTTCAGCACAATGTCGATTGATACCGGGGTGTGGGCCTGATTCGCTGTTGGCACTACTAATGAAAGCTGCGGCGTTCCCCACCCACTTGTCCCCCAGTTTTCCCCTCTCGTTCACTCACCATTTAACCAGTGATTGGATCACAACGACCCCTTCGGCCAGGCCTGCAAGGACCTCCTGCCCCCGGGGCGATATGAAATTCATGTGAAATGGTACAGAGGGTCGAGTGGGGCTCAAAAAAGAACAAGATTTATTTATTTTGCATGTGAGGCTTCACAAGTGGATACTCTATTTGATCGGCAAGAATAAATTATACGATTTCAACTAAGTCAAAAAATATAGAACAAGTAGTGTGTTATATTACTAAGTACGTCTTGAAGTCGCTTTTAATTAGTTTATATATGGTATAGCAGTAAAGACAAAATTTACCACTAATAAATTGTATTCTAAATAAAAACCAAGTACCAAAGTCTTATTGAGCCTGCCCCATATACGCTTTCCTTGGGACATTTGCCAAATGAGTGTAAAAAATAGCCATTATAGGGGCCGTATGGATGGGGGCGGTTGTGTGCCACAAGAAGGACCGACCCCGACCCATTGGGAGGGTGGGGTGGTTACATATTCAATAGCTTTTCAAAAGCATGCTTAACAAACGGTGGCGGGAGCAACAATAACAGCAGAGAGCAAGAGGCAGCCGGAAAAAAAATGGGGGAAAAAAGGGAGAATCATTGGAAGGGCTCCGTCACCCATCACAGCACAAACACACACACACACACAGTCAGACATTTGCATGTCAAGTCCTGGCCTCCAGAACAGCCCCTCCACTCCCCGCGTCCCGCTGGCATTAAAAACGGCCATGAATAAATTTTAACAGCGCTTGTGTGTTAAAGTATTTAATGCTTAAAGGCTCAGGCCGTCCGGCCGTGCGCCTTAAGCCATGCCACATGTTGAGCCAAGTGCCTGGAAGAACGAACGTTACGCTACGCACATGTGTGTGTGTCCATGCACTGATAGAAAATAGTCTAATAAATAAGCTACAAATTAAATTTAATTGTCAAAAGAACCTAAAGCTTAGGGAATATGCAAAAAAATAAATCAACTTAAACTTCATTTTTAATTTTACATAAAATTTTATATCTCCTGGAAATGTCTTTAATAATTTCAGTAATAAATTCTAATCTTGATAAATTAGTTTTAAGGTTATAAGTAACTTTAAATTTTTTAAATAAATAGAAAGTAAATCTTTAAAAATTATGAAAGTTTATAAATAAAAGAAATATAAAGTTATAAGTGATATTTTTCTCCGCCTGTAACTGCAAGAAAGTCGGAATAAGGAAGCATGTGTGTGGGTGGGCAAGTAAGTGAGTCAGTGACTGTGCCAGTGTGTGTGGGCACTTGTCACTTTGACAACACGTCGCCATCGTCATCACTTCACACTCAAACATACCCGGCGTTGTCAACGCCGTTCGACCGCTTCCTCCCCCAGAACATCCCCGGCTGGGGCTTCTTAGTGATTAAGCACATAATTGGATTCATTCCGGCGTAGAACTCGTCTTCTCTCTTCAGAAACTTTTTGATATTTTACGATGCTGTGGCAAGGATTTGTGGTGCTAAGCATTAATTGCCTTGCGGTTGTCAACAGCATATGTCGTCGGTTCAGGAGCAGATTTCTCGCTCTCAACAAAAGGAGGTTCTTGAGGTTCTTGAAAAAATTAGCAGAGGGAAAAATTCAAATAACTAAACTTTATTAAATATAAAATGGGAACTTACCAGTTTACGAGATTCTTATAAAGTAAAATCTCCTGAATAAATCATTAAAGCCTATATTTTTTGTTTAGTGCATAAAATCTCCATCCGTTTTTCAACAAATTTAAATTATCCAAAATTTAGGAATGAGCCCTGCCAAAGAATGGCTAAAAGCGGAACAAAGGCTCAGCCAGTGGTCTGTTGCTATTGCCTTTGTTGGGGGGGGGGGCTATAGCATATGGGGGCAGCAGGACATCAGGACATCTGTTCAAAGCTTAGCTGGGGCTTAACTAAACGAAGGACCGATTGTCTGAAATATGAATATAGGACATCACACACATTGGGACCCCAGCTGCTGACCGGACAGATATGAATGCGGGCTTTTTATAATGCCCGGCGACTGCATTATAAATTATTCAATTTACTTAATTCCAAATCAATTCTTATAAATTGAAATGGGCTTTGGCAGGGGGATGAAAAAGCCATCATCCTGCCATCAGCATCGTTTCATCATCATAACAATCAAAGGGCCATGTGCGTGAGTGTATTATACAATAAACATCATCATTAAATATAATTGCATGTAACAGTTACTCAGTTTCATTTTTGCTGGAAATTCCAGAGCTTTCCATCCGTTGTGGTTGTGGTGGGTGCTGGGGTGGTTGGGTGGTGTTTCTGTGTCTGTCGGTTATTGCTGATCGAATGCTGAAAACCGCATTTGTTATGCAAACGCTCATTAAAATGTTTGCCGCGTTACGCATACGCATTGTTGGCCGAAAATGAGAAATGTTCAACAGACGCAGAAAAAGGTATTCCTGAATTTTTAAAATAAATTGGAGTTGAAAGAAAGATTAAGAAAATTAATCATTGAAATTTTTAACAAGCGTAATAAAACTTTTCTAAAAAAAATTAATATGCTAAATGCATTGGCATTATTAGTTCGATTCTTATCTGTAATTACATTCCTTAATTTATTTCAATAAAATTTCTTTGAGTGCCTGCAGCTCTCCTGTGAAACTCAATTCGATTCCCGTCATTTTTTATACCCTCACTTTTTCCACTTCACAGCATGACCACTTTTCGTTTCAACTTTTCCACCACGCTAAAGAAGACATTTCCCCCTGCTGCTCTGCACTTTCCACTTCAATTGCAGCAAGGCCAAGAAGGGCTGAGTTGTTGTGCACTGACAGTCTGAATATTTCAGGAATTTGTTAATTGTTTAGCAGAAGCAGCGGAAAATAACAACGCAATTCTTTGCAACCCTTACGTCCATTTAATAATTCAAAAATAATCGCTTGTGTGCCCGCGCGTGTATGTGCTTACATTTTATTTTTTAGAAAACAATTTTCCCACAAGGACAATGAAAATGTTGGCCAAGTTTGTCCGCGGTCCCAAGTCCAGGGTCCAGATCTTGGTCCAGTTGCCTAGGACAACTCAGCATGTGGCTCAAAGTGCCCGAAAAAAAAAAGAAAAAACTCGAGCCGAAGCACTAGATGAAGCATAAGCAACACAACGCGGAAAAACTCACAAAAAGAAACACAGAAAAATAATAAAAAGAAATTGGACAATAAAATACAACAATTTATGGCGTAGAGCAATCCTTTTTGGTGGCACTCCGTGGGCCCGGGTCATCGAGGGGTGCCACCAAAAGTCGGGAATGAGAATGGACCGGATAAGGCGGCAACATTGTTTGTGGTGAGGTACACATAAAAAAATAATTTTATTTAATTTAATAAATTATGAAAAAAAAAACTATTTATAAATAAATATTATTTTAGTTAATTAACTAAACATTCATCTTTCTTTCCATATTTTATTATTTAATATATATTATTTTTTTCTGTGTGTTGGGTGGGTCAATGGTGTGTTGAGTTGGATTGAGTGGTGGGTGGGTTTCTGGGCCAACAAATCGTCATTGGAAACTAAACGAAAATGTTTAGTATGATTTTTTTATTTCACTTTTCTTTTTTTCCTTCTTGCCCGCACACACGCATGCTTTTTATATTTATGTATTATTGCTGAGGTTTCGCATTCTCCCTTTCCTTAGCCCATATTTTCGGTTCGTTCAAGACTGGCCAGTCCAGATTTATTGTAAGAGGATTTTGGAGTGGAAATATAATGCGGAGTATTTAGGAACACCTAGTACAAAATGAAAACAATTGAAATGAATGAAAAACAATAAAAACGTATTGAAAAATGTGTCGTAGGTCCTAATTTCCTAGTCTTTGTTTGTGGGACTAACATTAATTTGCATGTTTAAATCAGTAAAGACACGAATTTAAAACAAAAGCATATTATTTTAGTAATGTGTAGAAGCAAAGCCAACAAATGCTTATAAATAATATGAAAATTAAAACTCAACACGTATAATAACCATAGCATTATTAAGTTTATAAAAACAGTATTCATAACTTGTTCATTATATTGCTCTTTTTTATACAACCGAAATGATTTAATTTTAAAAATTTGGTAATTACACAGTTGAAAAACCCAAAACCAGTATTTCCTATTTTATTTTATCCACAACCCCTACATAGTTGGCTTCCCTTTCGCCTTACTTCGGTTGGACCTTCCACGCTCGATTTTTATTACTTTTATTAGTTTCCACTGGTAAGTGATGGCTGTTGGTGCTGCCAGTGGTAGGGCTGCTGGTAACAAATGTTTAACAAAAGTTGTTGCCACTGCCAGTTTCATTTCAGCTGCCAGCGAGATGATTTAAAGGAGACGTGCGTTGCCAGCCCCCGGCAATCGGTTCCTGTAGCGCCGGGACCGCTGTTGCCAAGGACGAATCTGCACACCCGAAAACCGAAACTTTATTTCATTTAATTGAAATTTTATGTAAAACATACATTTCGTTTCGTTCCGTTTGATGCATAGTTTTTTAACGCCCAAGGCTGGAATAAAACAAATGTGAAATATTTGCAAGTTTTACGAGCATTGAGTTATGTGGTTTGCGGCGAGTGGGATTCCAAATGCTTGACCTTCGCCCCAGATAAATTCCATGATTTTTCACAGTTTGAACTCTTTTTGGCCACCAAAGCGCAAATAAATTACACAGGAGTTTTATCTGGCCCGGCTTAGGGTGTATAAAATGCGCTGATATAAACAAACTGGAACGAAATGGCATATCCTTTTATTTTTACGTTCGAACTGACAAGCCAGTACCGACGGCATCAGACAGATAAACGGATACGGGAAGGATGTGCGGGCCAAGTGCTGGCTGAATGTGTGTTCCGAGTGCTATCATCACAATAAGGATAAAGCAAAAAACAATGGCAGGCGGAGCTGGAAGTGTTTGATGGTTGTTGAAGAGCTTCGCTGACACCAACTGATTTCCTCGAGAGTTCCGAGGGTGTTGTTGGGAAAAATAGAGTGGAAAGCGATGAAAACTGGGTGCCAAAGAATAAACTTTTTAAAAAACTTTGGCTGTCAACTGCTACCTTTTTGAAATAAATGTATATAGTCCGATCTTACGTGGTTAATTTAAAGTTTTAGTTCTATCTTCTTTTTACCCGTCCACAGAAAACACACCCTTAAATACTCTTATAATTTTTTAATTTTATTTATATTTCTTTCGGTATTTTTCTGCTGGCCATTTACGACATCTTCCAATGTACACATATGAATTATATTATAATTATTATTTTATAATTATTTTCTGCTGGTTTTCGGTTATTTCCATTTCACAACTTGACATACTTTTCATACAATTATTACGACTATTCGATCAGTATTCATACAAATATTTACAGGGTGTTCACTGGCCACATGTTCAGCGGGGGGCTTTAAGAAATTTTCCTATAGGTTTACAGTTAGATTTACCATTTTATTATATGCTATTTGTAATCGATAAACGTTAGTTGTGTGTCTTCAATTTCCATCAGCAATAAAAATGTTTGAATTCGTTTGTAACTTTCTTTTGTTCGGTTTTTTCTCGTGTTATTTTAAACATTAAATTATCGTAGTAATATATGCCAGTTGTAGTAATATATATTTGTAATTAATTTTATTTTTGATCACATGTGTTATTTCTTTTGTTTTATTCCGACCTTCACCTAGTTAAACGTTTAATATTTGTGTTGGTTGTTTATCCTAGTTTACCAACTTTTTTTAAACAAAAAGTCAAATTTTATAGGTTGAGCTGCATTAATTTGTTGGAAAAGCAAACTCCCTTCTGCTTATGCAAATTTGATGACTAAATTAAAACCAAATATTTAAATACACATATCTATACATGAGTGTGTGTGTGTGTGATATAGGTGAGTACGCATAGGTATATGAGTTAAGTGTTCATGAACAATCGCTCTTAAAGTTGCTCTCTTTTTCTATACAATTGTTATTTAATGGTATTTCTCGTTTAATTCGTTTGTTCGTGAACTTATTTGCAATTTTGGCGGGTTGAATTTTTTATGGATCTATTAATTATAAAATGCTTTACCATTTCGCCTCTTTTCATTCGCTTGAATATTGATTAAAAGATTGCTATTTAAGCCTTACAAATGATGCAAAAATTGTGGTTACATTCTGCATTCATTTTTTGTGCTCGGCTTACGTGCGCTCGTTTTGTTTTAAACCTTGGCCAATTAAATGTTTAATGTTAATTAACTAATTAAATGGGAATTTCATTTAGGTTAATAACAAAATTAAAAACACTTTAAACGCATAATGTTTTATAATTAAATCGTTTCATTGCGTGCGCTAGGCTAATGAGGCCAGATTAATGAACTTTTGTTGCCATTTCCGATCCGAATCGGCCCAGCAAATGTCGTAAATAAGGATTCAACACTTTCATTAACTATTAGCTATATTCCTTGTGAACTTTAATAACTTTTTCATAGAAAAAATACGCTGTGAAAAATCAGATTTTCCTTGGGTACCAACATTTAGCTTGACTTTTGGGATTAGTCTCGGAATCTAAGGTTTTTTTTCTCGTTTTTCACGTTGCTCTGGTTTATTAATTTGAGGCTAACTGTGCTTTACTTTAGCTATTATAGGGTTTACTTTTCTTGCTTTTCCGTGCTATGGATTTATATATATAATTTTTTTTTTTGCTCTCCTTTTTTACGCTTGTCCTCTTTAGCCTGACTTAGAGCTAGAGCTAGAGATAAAAATAAACATGGCAATGATATTTACACAATGTTGGCTAGTTTATGGATGAAGAGGGAACGGGGTAGGAGAGTTCAGGGGGGGGTAACGGAGGTGTGTGTGTGTGGGTGGGCGGGCGGCGCCTCCTCTTGCCACTTTGTATTTGTTTATGGGCGATGCCAGCTGCGCACAAAGTTGTTGGCACTGGGAAAAAAACATCATTTTTAAAGCGAAAAATTTCCCAAATTTTATTTTACACATTTTAATATTTCAAAGGAAGTATACAGAATTATTAAGAATATTATTTAATCTCCTTAAGAGTTAAATTTATATAAGAAATATTTTCTTGAATAATTGTTTGCAGTGCAGCAACAACAGCTGTCCAGCTGCTCGACTTTTAGCGATTGAAAAAAAGTCGGATTTTTTTTTTCCTGTGCCAATATATGTGTGTCTCTGTGTGTGTGTGTTTGCAACGTCATGCTGCCCACACACACACATACGCACTGGCAAACAATACACAGCAACAGCAACAATACACAAATAACAACAACCAGAGCAGCAGAGAGGAGGAAAAACTTTGTCAATTAACCTAAAACAAGTTTCACTTTACAACACGTACGCTTGACATAATTTTTTCGCATTTTCGCCACGGGGAAACAGTATATGTATGCATATATGTGCATATGTATGCGAGATGGGTTGGGAATGAACTTTACAAAGGGAGAAATTATCACGTTCTTGGTCCTTGATAACGACAATAGGATCTGCCCATAATGTCTTCGGCTGGAATTGACTGATCAATGGGTGCCACTCGCAGAAGTTCCATCTGATCGCGCACCTGCAAATAAATCAGAGCACATTTCATTTGGTTAAAACACCATTAGCAAATTATTTAGGCATGTGTGTGGGGTGTGGGTGTGGCTGGGGGTGTGTCAACAGCTGCATTTGATTGATGAAAATTGATTGCATAACGCCGAACGCCAAGCTGGCACAACTTACAAAAGTTATTTAGCGTAATTGCCAAAGTTTTGTTTGAATTTTCAAATGCAGAAATGATTTCTTGGAACTTCCCGCGTACTCTTCATATGGCATTAATATTGTTCACAAGTTTCAGACCGAAATTGGACTTGGACTTTAGTTTTGGTAAATAACAAAGAAGGGCTATTAGAGACCAAGTCATAATAATGCTGAGTTTATAAGATTTTACGCTACGATAAACTTGTTCCATGACTTCCTATTAAAATGTAAATTCTTTAAAAATATGGTATATACTCCTTGTATTCAGACATTTTCAAAATTTGTTATTGATGACTTTAAAAGCTTGTCAAGCTTCTAAGGAAACCTCTTCCGCATGTCTGACTCTCTTTGCTGCCACAGGAACCTTAAAGGGAATTTCAAATCTGAATGCTAAACAGAGACCTGCCATTGCTGGCAAAAGTTGAGGCACATTTAATGCCGCAACAACGGCAAATATTCAAAGGCAGGTCACAGAAAAAAAAAAAAACAACATAAAATGAGAGAAAATGTTTTGTTTTTAACACCAAACACCTTTTGAGCGGGGGCGACGAGGGACCGAGGCTTTGGAGGGGCCTTTGGTGAGGCCTAGGTCGGCCGGTCCCATTTCCTGGGTTTTGTTTGCCACACAACAATCGAATTTACGACTTTTTTATGAGGCTTTATGTGCGCCCTGCCACACAAACAACAATAAAACGTCAGCTTTGACTCAGTCATTGCACTTTGTGTGCATGACCCACTCAGGGGCCCCACCACCACAATGGGAACTTTGAGCCTTTTGCCTTTTGGCTAGACTCTTCCGGCCTTTGAGCAGCGTTTTCCACCCACCCGCCTCCTGCCAATGGAAAGCCCAGTTCACAGTTACAGTATAAATGAAGAGTTTGGAGCGGAAAATGAAACCCCATTCCTCTGTCACGCATTTTCCTACAAGGCAACCCCTTGCCAAATCAATTGTAAGAAGGTCAGCGAAAACACTCTTTGAAAATGCATATACTTAGAAAAAAAAAGAAGGGTTCTCATAAACTTAAGATTCTTAGAATTAATCTATTTTAATTAAACTAATTTCTGTTGGACTTTAAATAATTATCCTTTTTATAATAACAAAAAGCTATGAATAACTCAGTATTTATTTTTATATTAAATATATCCACTTTATTTCCCAGTGCACACAAGGCTGGAAAAAGATATTTAAATGAATTTGTCTCGCACAAATTGCTGCCATTTGCCGGGGACATTTCACATCCCATCTCACGCGGCTCACAAAGCCTCCGTCGCCGCCACTTGGGCGATGTGTCGTGCCAAATGCCGTTCTTCGCTCTCGCATTAGATATAAAAGGCTAAAATAAAAGATACATTTACACAAACACAAGCGGTGCGGTGCGGGGTCGGGGTACAAGGAGTCCGAAATCCTTGGCTTTTCCTTGCCCCCCAGCCACGGGCTGCCTTTGTGTAGATAAAAACTGGCGTCGGGAAAATTATCATGTTCATGGGCTATGGCTATGGCAATGGGAGAAGATCCACTGGCCGCCTCCCACGCCCACAAATTTGCGGGCATCGCTGTTCTCTTTAATGTCCTTGGGAATGTGTTCTCGAAAGCGGTTACGCCTGCTAAATCTGATCTTTTGGGGCTTCGGATATGCACTTAGTTTTGAACCGTTTCAAAATTTATGGGCGCCATAAATTTACCCAGAGCCCCCCTATGCATGTGATGTATAAAAATCATTTAAAACTGATAGAAATCTATGGCAAATAGTGGCAGGACACTAGACAAAAGAAACATTAAAAAGCACAAATTTAAAATGTTTTAGATATCATTAAATAGATAAAAAACACACTTAAAGTAGTGATTTATGGGTTGATGAAGTCAGGCAGACGCGGAATTTGGATTATTGCTGGAAATTTATAGTTTTAATAGTTACCAGTCTCTACTTAAAATGTTTATAAATAAGGAAAGTGAAAATAATAATTTAAAATATATTTTTAAATTCAAATTTTATCTAGTACCTTTTTCTCGCTTTATAAATTCTGCAGAAATTTGTGAAAATGTTTCTAAGAACACACCACTCTGTATTTTGACCGAGTGCGTGTCCAGTTCGAAAGGGTATTATGTATGAGCTGGTTTTGTGCTGGTATATGTGTGTGCTCTGTGCGTTTGTGCGAGATGGCAATCATTAAAATGGCCTTTTGCCTAATTTCTATGACTTGCTTAATTATCACAGCCCTGACCGGAGCGACCAGTCCCCAGGGTACACACAACCCAAAATCCCGAGCACAAAACAGCATTAAGCTTCTAATAATTGAACATTTGACCCGCTTTTCGTTATTATTTAATTGCATTACGAGCCCGGCCCTGGCGACGTCCATAAGTAGGCTATAACGTATTTTATTTCGCCGGTTTGAGAACTGGAATGGGTGGGACTCGGGTTCGGTTCAATGAACTGGGGACTTGGCCTGATGCAAAACAAAAGCAAATGTCATTGGGATAAGTATATGTATATGGTTGGTTCTGGCTTAATTTCCAGTGCTCTGTTCGCTCTCGGCTTTTGGCCAAAGATAAAAGGCGTTGGGTAGCATTTTTAATTACTTTTTACCGCACACAGCGGCAGCAGCAGCAAAAAATAAAGGGGAGCAGCGGGAAAATACAAAATACAAAAGTACAGAAACAAACAGAAACGTATTAAAATACAATTCTTAATGAGTATTATGGCCATGTAATAAACAGCAGTAAATATATATATGTATGTATATATGTTTCTATATATGGCTGTCTGCTGAGTGCAAAGCGCAATAAAAGCCCGGCGATTTTAATCAGTCGTCCTGCAAAGTAGGCAATACTTTGGTAGCCTTCTCCTTTTATGTAGTTACCATTCCCATTCCCATAGCCTGTAATCGCGGACATTAAGTATTTCTACGTATGTATTTTATATGCACCCCGAACTAAAACTAATTACAATGTAGAGAGTCCGGGCGCAAGCTCGAGAATATGATTAAAGTTTGCCGGGCTCGTCGTCGTCTCTCAGTCAGCGAGAGACAAGAGCTAAATTAAAAAATGCTGCGGCATCTCTTTCTCAACTTGGCCAGAAAGGGCGGGGGGCGGTGGGTGCTGGGTGTGGCCAAAGTGGGCTGTAGTTGGAGGAGGTTTTTATAATCAGCAAAAGCAATGAAATCTACGACCACGAACAGCGTTCAAGGGGGTCGTAAGATTTATTTTTGTTATTATATCTTTAAATTGGTTCAGCGAGAGAAGGAAATTACGTTGCTCGGAATAATATTAAACTATTTTAATTTAGAGAACTAATCAGGGTTTGCATTTACTTCTCCATAGCAGCAAAATTCATAAAAATATTGGGCTGGCAAGCCCATTGCTCTTGCCGCTCGCATTGTTTTTGTATCTGCTCCTAGGCATAAGCAAAGCAATCGCCGTGTATGTACATACATATGTACATATGTACATGCACGACTCTCTCCATAAGAAAAGCAGATTACACTAACAATTTTGCGAATTCTCTTCATTCTCCGCGTCTTCGTTGATCT
>JAEIIJ010011436.1:0-12507 GCA_018904815.1 Drosophila ogumai | reverse complement strand
ATCATACCCCCTAAACGCCGCTTATGTCCTTTTGAATATAATGTCAGGCCAGATCACCTAACCGAACGCCAACCGGAACAAAAGCAAGCCAGGACAAACCCAGGACAAACCGAGCCAAAACCAAGGAACCCTTCAAAAACCGACCGAGCATCCTTCCTACAACTTCGCAAAAGTGTGTGTGTGTATGTGCAGGCTGGCAGCCTTCGCTGGCTTGTCATTATTTTAATAAAGTTATTTACCTGAAAGTATGCAACAACATTTGTTTGCCAGCCAAAGTAAGGCATGAAATTAGGCGCAATTGTAACAGAGTTGCCAACTTGCCATAAACATAACGGCAATGACTCACAAGCACACACACACACACTCTCACACTCACAGGGCCCGGACAAAATACAGTGACAAAAAAGGAAACTTGGTCCTTGAAGTGGGTAAGGAGGCTGGAGCGGCTGGAGCTGGCTTGGCGGGGCCTGAACAACTTATGCTTATTTATGTTGATTTTGCAGCCAGACTTGGACCTGGACTTGGGTCGGAAATGGCGAGCATAAATTAAAAGAGTTTTTTGACAACCCTTGGAAAATTATGATACTTATTATTTTGAGCAAAAGTTTTCATTACAACTTCGTCTCGACTCAACTCGACTCTGAAGCTGGAGCTTGAGAGCAGGTGCCACGGCGCGGCGGCATAAGGCCAGCTACAAAGTTGCCCAAACATTTTTGGCAATTGAGTAAAGCGCAAAATGTTCAGTGCATAAATTGCGAAACTCCCTTGGCCCAGTTTGGGTTTTATGCGCCACTGATAGCCCCGGTAAACTTCCTCTCTTGCAACTCAATTCCAACATACATTTGCATGTCAGGACACCTAATCACAAACGGATAATGTCGCATCCGCTTTGAAATGCATTCTCTCCGCCGGGCCAAGGACTTCGACTTCGTCTTGGCCCTGCCCTCGTTGTGGACCAGAAATCTTAAAGGAAAATTAGCTTTTGGCTTTAAGGCTTAAGCTTTTTGGCAGCGCGAAGCGAAAATCCTTTTTGGCTGTCAGCACGCCACTTGGCAAACAAGGAGCGCAGCCTGAGGAGCCAGAGGATCCTTGCGGAGGACAGTGGTAAGTAAAAGTGGTTCTCTGCCGGGCTGCCTGACTGGCTGGTGTGAATCCCAGCATCCTAAGTCAGCATAATGCGCTAACAAACACTTTACTTGCCAGTCTCCCAGTGAGTTTGAGACACGACACTGGGCGAAAAATGCTTGGGCGGCGGAGATGTGCTGAGGGTGGGTCGGGTCAGGAGAAGGCGACGTCTTAGAGACGAATCCCTTACCAAGATGGGGACTTAACGGATTCGGTTGTTTTCTATTTCACCCCAGTCCTCCCATCCTTCTCGCTGGGGAATATCAAGTTAAATGACCATAAAAGACACGCCAAAGAGAATATATTTGGAAATAATTTCTGGAAGAAGAAGGAGCTTAAGGTAAATAAACGTTTTGTTATTAGTTTATTGTTAGTTCAGGTTAAAGGATAATATTTATACTTGCAGAACAGAGTATTTATAAGAAAATTTTATAAATACATTGGATTATGTTACAAATATTGTAAAACCTATTATTAGCAAGTAACCTTTCGTGTTTCTCCTAAGATAAAGTTTTTGTGTATTTTTGTAATAATTAAATATCCTCTAATTTTTAATGCTTTAACGAATATTAGCAAATATAAGAAGATTTTAATTGCTTATTAAATGTAACTTTATTTTTTTGAAGAAATTTAAACCTACCATATTTTCCCTTTAAACTTTTTTGTCTCCGTGCAGCTGTGGCAACTTAGAAATTTCCTATTCGTTGTTGGCCTCCAGCCAAAGGTGTCGCGAATTTTGTGTGCCAGCCGAATTGCGAAATTGCCATCAGTTAAGCCCAAATTGTAATTGGGTCAATTCTATTTTCCCCACGTTTATTTAAATATTTGCCAAAAATGTATGTTTTTGTCTGAAGACTACCGCAAGGCGTACGCAATTATTTTGCCAACATTCTGGCGAGATGGAAATTTTGGCAAACGCCACACACAACATGCGAGGCCGACAACGAAATTCTACGTTTTGCATCAGTTTGCATTTCGAAGTTTTGCGGAAAGGACTTTCACCAGATGAGTCCTGCACACAGACTCACACGCTTCGATATGGCATTAGAGATCTATAGAAAGTTTATTTTGCCCAGTGAATAGTGAGAGGCAAGGGTGTTGGGAAGCCAGAAAGCAAAACAAACCAGGCTCAGTCTACTGCCAAACTAGGTATAGATACTTCCGCTAGTGATGCCTGGAGAAATAAAAAAAAATAAAATAAAATATACATTAAACAATTAATGTTTCTGCTTTAGCTTTAGCTAAATTAAAATTAAATTCATTTTTATATTACAAGTAGAGCTTAAGAGTTACCTATATTAGCATCTCTGACTCCCAAATATCGCCCTCAGAGCCTCGGAGAAACTTCGTACGGCGTTGACACTGACGGAGAGACACAGACCCAAGTTCGGACGGAGTTCCCTCAAGTGGCAAGTGCTTGTTGCTTGCCGAGAGCCTGGTTTCCTTGCTGCTGTTTGCTGATTAGTTTCGGGCTTATGGCTATTTGAGTTTGGCATTTATTGATAGTTGCCGACTGCTGGCAGGCCCATAATGAATTAATTGATTGGCATCGGGCATTGGTTTATCAATAAATTAGGTGCTAAGTGATGACTAGACAATTCTTCTTTTGAGCCTTGGAGTCCGATAGAATTTTCCACATTGGGTTGTTCACTGACCAGCGATGGGATTAGATTAGTAAAACAATTTTTTGCCAACAAACAAATCTCACACATGACTACTTCCCTGCAGAAATCCTTTTTAAATTTCATAAAATCGTTTGTGGAAACAAATGCTAGTTGTTGCGGTCCGAAATGCACAATACAAAAGGCCCAAAAATCCGAAATAAATGCTTAAAAATGTATAACTCAATGAACATGAAACACAAAACAAGAATATGCTAAACAAAAAAAAAATACAAGAACAACGACGAAATGCTTTCACGCAGTCAAAAATCGTTTGTTAGTTTTTCTCGTTTTTTATACTTTTTATTTGAATCTTTTCGGCTGTTAAGTCGCTGGCAAAAAACAACAAACGGAAACGAAAATGTGTTCAAGTGAAATAAATTACTTTATGTGCTGCCAACACAACAGCGCAGAAAAAAAAGCAAAGGCAGCGGCAAAAGCAGAAGCAGAAAAATAAAATGGGAATCCCACAAAGCGAAATCACAAACAAAATGAAACAAGAAACAATGAGAAAGAAAATAAGACAGCGCACGGAATGGCAAATGAAAAGCGCGTAAAATAAATAAATAAAAATTCAAACTGATTATGCATGGCGGAAAAATCCGATCTTTTTTTAAGGTTGCAGCAGTCAGCAGGCGGTCTTCCCCTTTTCCGCCGCCCACCACCCAATATCCCGGCCACGCCCACAACTAAACTGTGAAAACGGCAGACAGCAATCCACACAAATCACAACAGAAAGCAGAAAGCAACAACAAAAAAAGGCAAAAATTTGCATTTTAATGCGCTTCACTTGTTTTGGCAACGCCAACAAGCAACAGAAAAACGAAAAGCGGGCTTTTCTTTTGTGGAACGGGTTGGCGAAGGAGTTTTCCCCGATAGAGACAATTGCAGAGGCAATGCAGAGATTCTTCTCCATTCTATGCATAAGATATTACTTTGGCTGTTTCTGCCATTCAAAAGTTGAAGAATAGCTGATAAAAGCCAGAGCAAAGTACACAAAATTGTGGAGAACACATAATAATTTAAAAAAAAATATATAAAAGTGGGCTTAAATTTCGGATTATTATTAAATAAGTGAACATAAAACATATTTTTAGTTTTTTAATTTTTTTTATTATTAACTGGTCGCTTAAGGCATTCAATCTCCTTAAATTGCCTTACAAGAACCCAATAAAATACATAAATTTTCCACTCCCATTCAATTAGCTTACAAACAAAAGTTTCGATCCTCTTTTCCGAATAATAGTAATACTCATCCCTTTACAAATTTAAATTACTATCAATTTCGGTAATATTATGTTCAAAGTTGGTACTGGAAAATAAAAACTTTTCCTATAGTACCAACAAATAAAGAGGAGAGATGTAAAAGTTTTTATACAATTTTCGCCCCCTTCTACTATATCTTCCGGTTGGGTGTAAGTGTCCTTTGCTTATTTCTCCTAGGTTATTTTCGCACTTCTCGTTGCTGCTTTCATTTCGACCACAAGTAGAGTCTATCCTGATAAAAATACGAACACAATAATCAAAAATCAAGGCTACAGACATTGAAATGACACCTGTCTGTCAGTTGAATAGTGCTACTCGGTCCCTTTGCTCGCTTGATTTGGCCTAAAAACTTTTGAATTTGCATATTTCAGTAGCCGGAAAAGTTCCTTTCATATTTTTAAACCCTCCCCACCGATGGTTGATATCCTGACAGTTGCCACTGTCGTTTTGCATTTCCAATTGTTTGAGAATGTACAACCGAGCAGAGACTGACTTTTTCCGATGCCATATTGTTGTGGTGTGCTGGTAGCTAAAGGTGTTGTTGCATCCACCTCAGTCATGCATCTAAATGTATTTTACAATATTTTTTTCTACTTCTTCTTCGTTCTAACAGCCACTGAGTGACGGAGTGTCTATAGAATTATTTTGCAGTATTTCTATGAATTTATTGATTGAGGTTGGCAAAGTGAAAATATGGAAAAGAGCACAGCATGGACTATGGTAACTGAAGACAAGACAGAATCATAAATATTAAATGCAGATTACACTGGGAAAAGTTAAATAATATTTGATTAAACAGAAACTGTCATTAGGTAGATTTATCCTTGTGTCAAAGAAGAAATCTCAATTAAATTTGGAAAAATAATAAATTCGAAAGCATCACAGAATCTAATAAGCTCTTGGATCATCAAGGCATATATATCAAGTTTTTTCGCCCTGTATTCCTACAAGAGGAATCCCAATTGTTTGCCGTGTTCCACATGCCAATGGATAAAGCTCATTGAATCATTTGCCGGCAAAATTCAGCAACAGCTACAGAAAAGACAATAATAATCAGCATATGCTGCTACGAACAGCAATTGACGTTTGACAGAGGGACGAAAGGACACCCCGTGTAGGAGGGAATGGACTAAAACAAAGCCATGCGAATGCATTGCTGAAAAAGTTTAACATCTATCTTTTACTTCCGAGTTTTCCCCCTGTCCTCGCCTCACTCCTTATCGGTGGCTGTCATAAAAGTGTGGAGCATTTTCAGCTACGTCATCATCAGGAGCAACAATGATGCGGAAAAAGGGGAAGTTGGGATGGAAAATCTTCCCTTTCTGGCCATGCTCACCCTCATACCTTGTCAAGTTTTTTGGGGGGGAGACGAATGTTTAGAGTCTATAATCTTCAAATAATGGAAAAACTTTTGCTGTTAAGCACGAGGAATGCCAAAGCTTAGATTTGTCTTTTATTTTCTGTTCTTCATTTTTTCTTTGTTTCTTCTTTTCCCACACCAGCAACCACATGGCCAAGAGTTTGGATATTTTTGTTATTTTGTTTTTTACTTATTTTTTTTCTTTTCCATGCAGTTGACAATCCTGGCAAGTGTGTTTGTTGCCGCTACTCACTCGATTTTCAATTTATTTCGTTTGGCGAGTGTGAGTGTGTGGGTGTGTGGGGTGGTAGTTTTCATTTTTTCCTCTGGATTTTCTTTCGTTCATTTCTATTTTTTGCTACTGCTTCTTTGAACGAAAACTTCATCAACTGTTTTGCTTCTACCTGTGGCTTAAAGTCTTCCAGCCAACAGAGCCACAATCGGTACCCTCAGCCCTCCCCCATCTCCCTTGAGCAATCAACCAGCATTTTTTTCTGCAAGAATTTTTTCCTCTTTCAATTTTATTTTTCACCTTTTTTGCTTGCCTTTTTTTGTATTTTTGCTGCAAATTAAGTTTGTGTCAAAGGGGGAGAGTGGGGAAAATGTGGCATGGGGGCGGGGGGTAACAGGAGCAGAAGCATTTATGCCTTTGTGGCAAGTTAATTTCAATTTTATTGCCAATTGATTGGGATTTGAATGGAATGGAAACCTCGGCGGCATTGGCAATGTGTCGCCAATAAGCTATTGGCAAGTGGCATTGGCCCTAAGCCATGGCTGATTAATTTCTCGCATTTCAATTGAAAACCCGACCATACAAATGTCAGCAGGAAAATACAAATTACAAATGTTGCCACTCTTTGTATTTCCACTTTCCCGATTGCGAATAAAAGTCGAGCTGTCGATAGCGTTGCAATGGGAGAGTGAAAGTCGGGTTTTTTAACAAAAATGACTCAAATGAAAAGCAACCTTAAATTCAGTTTAGTTTAAAGTTTTTTAATTCTACCTTATTTATGGAGTTATAATGCTTAATTTTCAGAACATAAATTTAAAATTCAATCAAAATATGTATCTCTTCAGTTAGAAATTCTTTCAATGCTTTTGTTTTAACAAATAACAAAATCAAATCAAGTATTAACTTAAAAATAAATAGCCTTTTTCTTCAGCTCTATTAGTATTCATCTAGCTATGGACTCGGAAATGAATACTTTAATCTTCTTTGTCAGAGTCCATGTCGTTGTAGACACATCCAGACATCTGCCAAACTTGCAGAATATTGTCCTCGGCCACCGAGGAGATAATCCACGGTTCGTTGTTATTCCAGGCAAAGTCGCTTATCCTGGCCGTATGACCGCAGTGAATAAAGAGCAGTTCGGGTGGTCCGTCTTCGGCATCCTCTGCATCCTGCTGCTCACCGATTTTGGACAGATCCCAGACATGCAGACGTCGGTCAGTGCCAGAGGAGGCGAAGATTGTCTCATTGTGCGGTGACCACTGCACCTGGTATATGTCGCCTTTATGGGACTCAAAGGAATGCAGTCTTTGCTTTACATTACGCAAATCCCAAAGTGCAACTGTCTTGTCGGCGGATCCGGACACCAGTGTGAACTGCGAATAGGGATTGAAGCTCAGACAATTCACCTCTGCCGTGTGGGCATCCGCAGTGAAACATGGCTTTGAAGTGTCTGGTTTGCGCGTGTCCCAGATCATAAGTTTGCCATCGCTGCTCACCGAGCCGAAGAGTGATTCGTGAAACTCATGCCAGGCCACATCCTCGACGGCAGCGGTGTGGCCGGTGTAGATGTTCATGGCATCAATGACCCGGTTTTCCTTGGGCGTGGCATTGATGTCCCACAAACATATGGTTTGATCTTCGGAAGCGGAAATCAAGTGACCTGCAAGTAAAGCAATAATTTTGTATTGCATTGCAAGCCGAATATATAAAATACTTACCACTGCATTTGGGATTCCAGGAGAGACCAAACCCTTCCTTCTGGTGGCCGCGCAGTCGCAGCTCTGGCTTGCACTCGTTGGATGGCTCCGGCTTGCTGGGATGCTTTGAATAGTCAAACACCAGGACATCGCTGTGCGGCGACTTGGTGGCAATTACGCAAGTATTCTGGGGCATGTAGCGTGCCCGGTGCACCTCCCCTTCTTGGCAGATGTCGATTTCGACTTCCATCTTGGCAAACATTGATCCAAATCCGCCGAACTGGCCTTTCATGTCGTCGTAATACAAATTAGCGAATGGGGCGTCCTCATTGGGCAGCTGCAAGCTGACGATAAGCAGATGATTGTGTGCTTCGAATGCATGCGTGCCCAGGATAAGGCGATGCAGTGAGTATTCAGAATCCTCCTGCTTGACCACGTCCGGCAGCCACTGAACGGTCAACGAGGGCCAGTCCAGGACGTGCGTCATGATCAGGTCGTAGAGGTAGGGCGTGTTCTCCTTCCAAATCTTGTATTCCTCGTTGATCTGACGCTCCTCGATGGTTTCGGCGGCTTTTGAATGGACGAAGCCAATAAGACCTTAAAGCTTTTAATAAAAAGTTATGTTACTTACCATTATTGGCCGGATTCTCCATGGCGTCAAAGATGCGAAGTTCGGTCGCCAAAACAACAAAAGCTTATAAACCAAAATGAGTGTAGCGATCTTTTCCCTTGATCGCACAGATGAAATTGTTAAGTTATAAAAACGAAAATGGGCCTTAGAAGAATTTACCAAATCTAGGCGGGTCACTCTTAATTTTACAACCGTTTTCTTAGCTTTAAAACATACAATTTCCGTTTTTTCCAACAATTTGTTTTTATGCAAGCGAGGGCTGCAATTCGATACCGATAACGATCGCAAAGATCGATAGCTATGTCCCATTTCCACTTTCTAGGATTTTTGCGTGGCGTCAATAAATGTCACACTGCCATTTGGTACATTTTATTTTAATTTTAGAACGTCTTAAGAATGACACTCCTTAATTATGTATTTATTTACTATCCATGAAATGCTGAAAATAAAAACAAAACATCACTCAATATTGAGCCGCCCAATAAAAATGCCAGGAAGCTTATTTCTCTGTGTACTTGGCTGCAAAAATCAACCTTCAACCGTTGCAAAATAAAAATACATATATAAAATATACATCATATATATTACAGAATCTGGAATAAAAAATTGATTTAAAAAAATCAAGCAAGGCAAATATCCTACGAACTAAGGTCAATTGCATCCGTAGAAACTGTTTGCAAAGAGAGACGGTGAAGCCGCCAGGTTGAAGGTCAACCAGGAAAACCATTTAACGCTTGAGCTTGCTCTTAAAGGTAAACACATATGTAAAATAATAAGCAAATTGTAAGGAAATCAAATTTTCAAAAGGATTATTGGCCTCGTTAAGTGTAGTTATAATTTAATTTACTCGAAATCCGGCAAACAAAAGCCACAAAAATCCGGTAAAAGCAATTTCCAGCTTGGCTTATCCACTCAGTCAGAGTTCACTTGCCGCCACCAAACATTTCCAGGCAGCCGCAAAAATGTCAAAGGGCAAAACAACAATTTGGCAAATTTTCACATTTGCGCTGGCATTAATTTCGCATTGCGAGTGCCAATAAGCCAACAAATAAATGCGCTCGATGGCTGATGGTTGGGCCAGGAAAAGGGGCGAGGAAAAATCAAATTAAATTTCCCTGAAAGGTCTCAGCTGAGATAAAAAACTGAAAATGCAATTTGTGTTCCGTGGGTGTGCTCCTCACCAAATCGTCGTTTTGCATCAGCTGCACTTGGCTGCAGTTTTATTGGCCTGGCCTTGGCCATCCGTTTTCTGGTTACGTTGACATGTCTTCCCCGCCCCATCCGTTTCCTGTTTTTGCGGTAAGTTCTGTTTGAGATTGCACCTGCATGCATATCCGTTGCAGGCCTCTTTTTCCCGGCTCCCCGATCCCCAATCCATTTGGACTTTTTCCCGGGCTGATGTTCTCTGCCCCCATCACTGTGGTCATCATCGGCGGCTTCGTTGCATATTCATACACCACCGCCGCCGCCATCCTCAGCTGGCCCATTGTTGCCATTGCCATGCAGTTGATGCGGGCGAGCTGATTTTTATGTGGCTGACCAAGCAGCAGGCCTGCTCCGTTTGGCCATTTTCTGTTTGGTTTTTATGGTCTCCATGAGCGATACGAAAAAAGCGAAATCAAGCCGGTCAATTATGGCCAAGAGAGGACGACAGATGGATGCCCTTTTGGATTTTTATTTAATTTAGATTGTAATCAATGAAGAATTAACTATAATTAAATTACTAAGTCTATACTAAAAGGAATTTGTATGTTTATATTTAAGTGAAAGTCTTAATTATATTATAAACTATATTTACTGCAAATTCGTAAAAGTTAGTCTAACTTTTCCAAGCCTTTGCAAAGTAAATTAAATTTAAATATATCTCATAAATAAATTAATCTAAATTTAAAATCATCTACTGATTAAAAATATACAAATAGCTTTACTAAATCTAGGCTCCCATCATTCATCCCTGATCCGCATAAAGGGCATCAAAATAACTCTCGCTCCGTTAGCGAGATATCAGGAGAAGGTCTTGACCCTGTGTGTGTCACATTTAAAATATGCGCATTTTTGCAAATGACATTTCAGTCGCACCGCACTATCACTAATTGATATCATATGATGGAATTTATGCACAGACACCGACCGTGCTGGAATGGCTTCTGCTCCGCCCTGTCTACTCCTGGTGCTTCTCCAGTTCCTCCTCCTGGAACTTCTCCTCCCGGATCGGTGGTAATCGGTGCTTTCCCTGATTGTTGCAATGGCGGTTTTGCTGGTGGCAGAGAAATTGTCGGGTTCATTTTTGCCCTTTGTTGGTGCTGTTGTCGGTCGATTGCCGTTTCGCTTTTTGCGGTTTGTCGACGCGTCAGCTCTGTCATGTGGCCCCTGTTCCTGGTCCGTTCTGCTCTCCGGTATCATCCAGTGTCCCCCAGTCCGCTGCCCAATGTCTGCTGCCTGAGGTTGGCCGCTCTGCGGTGCGGAGACTGCGGCCCGATCATTCATTTGTCAAGTTGTCAGGACACGGTTCGGCAGCCAAAAATGCTGCCGTTGACATCAAGAGCGCCATTTAGATTTCACAGCTACCCATTGTAGCTTTAAGTTTTTTTTTTTTTTTATTAACAGCACTGAGAAAAATATTGCAACTCAAAAATAAATATTTAAAGACGAGTTTAGCTGTTTTATTAGCTAAAATTCTAGATATACATATTTAAATAAAAAATATATGAAATTATTCAAATTATGTAATTAAGCACTTAAGTTGAATGACGAGTAGAAATTTAAGTATCGGTTATCCCAATAAAAACTGCGCACAAGATTCTCTTAACTTTAATCAGACATGCTTTTTACATTTTTTTAGAATTTCTCTTTAGACTATCGAAACATTTCACTTCACTTGTCATTTCACTTCTAAATTTTAAGTATTTAAAAGGAAAGAGAAATCTAAAATTCACAGTAAATAAAATGGACGATGCCCTTTCACTTCTTGAACGCCTGGACGAGTGGAGCAAGGCTAGTGAAGTCAAGCCCGGTGAAACTGGACGGATTATCGCCACTCTTTTAGTCATAATAGTCATAAGCTATGTCCTCCTCTTTATGGCTCGCATTGTGAAGGCTCTCACCCTGCCCGCCCTGGTCATCATGGGCCTCCTCGTGATCTATCGCTGTGTCAGCATCACCGAACTGATTGAAGGCCTCATGCAGCTGCCCGATGTACTGCTTTCTTTAAAGAATTTCATAGCAGGCTTGATACAAAAGGCAAATTTTATAAAGAATGTCTACGCATGGTGGTGTTTCTTTTATAAGATATTGGATGAACTTATATCTGATTGTTAGTAAATGATTTGAAGTAAAAGAAGTATTTCCCAAAACTAAACAAAGCTACTGCTTTATTAATTAAATAGCTTTGTGCGATATAAATGTTTAGTAGCAAGACGATTGATTTAAATGTTTCAACATAATTTCTTTCCTCAACACTCAACCATTTTTCGTTTCTAGCCCAGACGTTGTTCACATATCGATAGCCCAGTTTGCCATCAACAATCCTGTCAGGACATTTAAAGGCCTAAACAAGCAGACAATGAGTGGGGCAGGAACAGATGTAGACACAGATACGGTACCGAAGTTGCATCACAGACAGAATCCCTGTTTATGTCCTCGCCGGGACACACAAAAATGGCAAAATACAGCCCGACACTCGACACTCCGCAGGAATAGTTGGCTTTCCATGCTTCCATTGGTGTGTGGGATAGACTGTGTGGGCCAAGTTTTGTCTCGTTGTTTCCACCATTGACCGTGACGCTCGTTTCGCCGGCGCGAATGCGAACTTTGTTGCCATTTTTACCGACTGTCCTCCATGCACCCCCTTAGCTCCATCCAGCTCCTAGCTCCATCTATGGAAACGTGCGTGTTGTCTGCTACCTGACGGTTGACTTTCTTCCTCTAATGAAATGCGGTTACAAATGCAATTTTACATTTTTCACAAAAAGCATTTTATCTGTCGACGCCAGGCCCGGGCTCAAAACGCAGACTCCAAACTCCGGGACTGCAACTCCAAAGTTGGATACACTCTGGAAAATATTTGAGGTGAATTATAAATATATATTTGATAAATTTTCATTGCAAGTTGAAGGAAAAACATTTATTTTTCTCAATTTTTTCTACTACTACTACTACTACAATTATACTAATTTTGTAATATAAATGGAAAGATTAATTTACCATAATATTTCCCAAGTTTCTCCTAACCTGAACTAAACTTATTAATTTACTTTTTTTTTATAAAACTATTAAAAAATATATTTCTCGTAATGTACTCCTCCCAAAGGTAGACCAGAGCGTGGCAGTAGTCAGTGCACGTGACATCCATGTGTCTGCTCCCTATTCCCTGGACGGAATTTCCTCCATTGTGTTTGTGTTTCGGGCTTGTTCCTATTCGGGCCAAGCCCAGCCCTTGGCTGCCACCGTTCCCTGGTCCGCCGTCTCTCGCCCCTGCCAACCAGTCGCCAGCTTGTTTGCACCTTGTCGAAATTAGTGTTTGTACCGAAATGAAC
>JAEIIJ010011433.1:0-10178 GCA_018904815.1 Drosophila ogumai | reverse complement strand
AGAAATTAATGTACCTTAAACAGAGAATATGTCAATAAATAATTGGATAAAAAATAAGTAGCTTAAAATTAACATTTTTTCCCATAATATTATGAGAAATAGATCCTTGATAAAACTCCTTAAACTTTGAATTTTATAGACCACATTATTCAACGATTTTTTTTACATTTTTTAGACCTTTAAAATAATTACTTAAAACAATTTTTATTGACATGAACTCTTAACAATTGTATTTTAATGGCCGTAAACAAACATTCGGGTTAACTGGGCTTCAGTTAAAAATTAAACTGCATTCGGTAGCCCCTTTTGTGACTGGCCTTTATGGCTTCATTACATCAAGGAATCCGGCCACATAAATTACACATTTTGGAGAACGACGAGTACGAGTACGAGTCACACTCTGCCCGCGGGCCATTCACATGAGACTCCAACTCCAACTCCAACTCCGAGTCCAACTCCGGGCAGCCACTACATCATCGTCCAAGTGTGGCCTTGTCAATGCCGTTTCAGCCTCTCGCAGAGCCTCTGAGTTTCTGCGGGAATACTCGTACTCGTATGTAATAATAATAAAAGCCGCGCATATCTGGTGCAGCCAGCTCGTATGTTATAAACAATTGCGATTGTCTTTTGGCGGCGTTTGCATTTTCCTAAGCATTTTTTGCAGTTGCGGCTACGATTTTTCTCACACACCAACCGATTGAGTCAGAGTTATAGGTATGGTATATATGGTATGGTCTGTGAGAGATCCGATACCCCACCCAACTCTTGCGACTTCATTTTGCGGATTCTGAAGGCAATTTTGAAAGTGCCATAAACACGCGACTTAAACAACTGAATTAACTTAATTAAACGATCGACGGTATAAGCTATATTTGTTTGCTTTACTTTTACTTTCGTCCGATCAATTAGCCTGACCCTGAAATTCGTTAGGTGCCTCGGCTGATCGTAAAATTTAAAGTAAAATTCCACTTTAATGACTAATTATCTGCGATTTGACGGATTTCCCGACGAGGCTGCTTAAAATATAAGTATATAATTTAAAGTTAGAGCCCCAGTTCAAGTTCATTTTGTTTTTTTGTTCAACACGCTAAGCAGCTCAAGATTGATGGTGTTAGAAAAACTATTAAAACTTGATAGAAAATTGCCTATTAATATGAACGTAAAGCGAATTTGAGAGTGAAGTGTGTGTGTGTATTAATTTAAAGCCTAGTTTTAATGGTTATTATTAGACTTAATGTATGTAGCTTGAGGAATATACATTTTCCGAATTAAACACTTATTTAATAAACTTTTAATGAAGTAAGCACGATTGGTATTGGGTTTTGCAATGGAAAGAATATGGTTAAAAATATTTTTTGTGTAGAAAAACTTGTGAGAAATCAAATAAATATACCTTTAAATTTACTTACATTTCATTTATTAGTTTTATATATTTTTTTAAAGTCTAACTCTTGAAGATTTTAATAAGGTAAAAGAATTTTAAATATTTTTATGGCAAGAAATATTAGTACGAAATTAAAAAATTACACCATTAATTTAACATTTATTAATTCTTCAATTTTTATGGATTTTTTAAAAGCCCATTTCTTAAAGATTTTAATTAGTTAAGTGATATATACATTTTTTTTGTGGAAGAAAAATTATTAAAATTAAATGAATGCACCGTAGTAAGGAAATTTTTTTTATTTACCAATTTTTTTATTTTATCTTTATTTTTCCTACATTTTTTGCTACCTACCCAAACTTATAACCAATCGACGCACCAGAAGCTGCCAGCTACAGCTCCGTGGGAAGCTCCTACCCATCCACACACACTCACATGTCAACACACCCGATTGGCTCTGGAATCTCTTGGAATTAAAATGTTAGAATCATAATTCTCGAGATCAGCGGCAATCAAAGCAGACACACAGCAATTTGTCGGGCGATTGGAGCACGTTTAATTACAATAGAATTTGCATTCGCGTAAAACAAAGCAAACAAGCTGATATATACATAAATATACAGGTATAATATTATAGCCATAGCATGAATCACCTCTAAAATCTCGGGTAATTGCGAATAAATCGAAATGCATTTCGTGTAAAACGTGTTAAAGAGCATAAAATAAATGCGGGGCACACACAGCCGAAGGTCGCTGAAACCCATTCAAACTGTAATAGTAAAATGTATGTAGTAAAAACTATAGTAAACACCGCGCACCGATTCAGATACGGATTCAAATTCGGATTTTCCCACAGTGTGCCAGAAGCGAACGCGTTTGGGCGTTAACAACTGCCAACTGTTGGTCTGACATTCTAGCCAACTTGGTTTTTATTGGCCAACGGCGCCGCCGTTGTCTTGACATTAAGTTGCCAACAACTGGTATAAATACGATCGACTTCTATATTTCATATCCTGTAGATACATTTAGCGGGGGTTCCGCAAAAAAAAATAATATTGAAGAAAAAACGTGCAACGCCCAACGCTTTTTTGGCTCGGCTTCTGACTTTTCAAACAAATTGCAGTGGCACTTGGCCTTTGCAAACGCGACCTGGAGGTAGGCCCAATCTATAAATGTAGATATATATTGCGGATTTTACACCAGAAGTGTTTGCTGACGGGTTCTAGATCTATCTTTTAGTTAGTTATTACTTAAGTTTACTTAAACAAATTTGCATCCTGAATTTCTACAAATCAGAGCTATACATTTAATTTGTATTTTCATTTGGCAGCTCAAAAAAATATAAAAAATATAAATCTGTTTTTAAAAGACTCTTAAATTATTCTAGAAGCTTCAACACCTCTCTGATATCCATAAATAACATTGTTCTCACGCTTACACAGGTCTCGTCATAGACATTAATCTACTATATCCATATGTAAATTAATATGTAATTAAGTTGAAGCGAGGGAAACCAATAAAACCAATTAAGTGTCTCAATTAAAAACACACTTTAATTATTATGTTTTTTTATGGTTCTTGGTGGATTAATCCAACATGAAAAACCAAAGCAAGCAGAAATATATTAAAAAAAAGTCAGGCTTTTAAAAACATTCTAAAAACGTTAAAAATGACCTTTAGAAGAGAAAGTTATTAATTTTAGTAATAATTCTTCAATTAATATATAATTAATTAATTAACTTAACTTTAATAAATAAATTAATTTGAAATTTGATAAAGAAACCCCTTAGGAATTTAAATTAATCATTTTTAGCTTTAGGTCTATGATAAAATTTTTTTTAATAATTGAAAACAAAATGAGAGTTCCTGAAAATAAATATAATTTAAAGGAAAGTTTAACAAGGGCCTGACAAATATAAAAGAAATTATAGAAACTCCTGCAAAGATCCTAAAAAAAAAATATGGAAGACCCCAGAAAAAACACCATTAAGGTCCTAAATAAATTAATAAAAAAAATCATAGAAACTCAATTTAAGTTCCTGAAAAATATATACATATAAGAAATCAAAAAACCCACCACCTTCATAAAAAAAGCCTGAAAGCACACTCAATTTTTTCTTTAAGAAACTTTACCCTTGCCCAAAGCTTTGAATACTTTTGTGAGAAAATTTTCCCCATTTTCCAAGTCACTTTTGGCGCTAAAGATTTAGTGGACCTCCTTTGGGTCCTTGAATACCATAATCATATGACATTTATTCAAGAAATTTGGCCACATATCATTATAGTTTTTTTTTTCAATAAATATTCTTTGTAATATGTAAGTTTTGGCTTAATATCTAACAACATTGTGTTGGTTATTATTATTATTTAATGTATTTCGAATACAACAAGAATCATAGATAATATTTATATAACTAATATGGGGAATACTTTAGAGTATGGGTGTGTGTATGTGTATCTTTTGTATGTGTGAAAGAGAGACATATATTTTATAAATACATTGTAATCATAATCTCTAATTAAATTCTGCATGGGTGTGTTTATAACTAAAAATTAGACATGGGACAATACTTGGCATTTTGAACAGTGTTGTTTGTGTTTTTGTGACTTATTTTTCTTGATACTTTTTTATTTTACTTTTGGCTGTATTTTTTGGTAGTTTTTATATTTTTTAATTTGTGGTTTCTGGCTTTGGTTCTCTTCAGTAGGGATTGTAGCTGCCGGCATTACGTTTGCGTCCCATGTTGCAGATTTTGAAATGGCAAGGCGACATGTCTAAGGATATTTATAAAAATATGATTTGGTTTAATATAAATATTTCATTTATAAATATTAATATTTATGGGTTTCATGCAACACTTACATTGTTTACGAACTAATTTTGGGGAAGAAGAATCAAAAATAATTAAACATGAAAATAAATCAAAAGAAAACATAAATTAGTTAAACATGCTAAAGATTGGGTTTATTTTTAAAGAGAAAGTAAGTTGTAAATATTTTTTACTCACACTGCACATTCTTCTTGGTGTTGTGCTCCTTGAGCGAGTGTCCTCCTCCTGGCATCACCACCTTCTTGCTGGGCACACTGGTCAGCTCGTTGACCACATTGTAGCGCAGCTCATCCCCAGCTCCATTGTCGCTCAGCTTGTGCAGCCTGGCCAGCAAGCGGGAGTTGGTCTCCACTGCTCGCTCCTCACTCTCCTGGGAGACACCAAAATCATCATAGTCGGCGGTGAGCAGGAGGTCCCTCAACGAAGGCCACTTCCGGGCGAAGGAGGGCAATCGCTGCTGTAGTTGCTGCTGCTGCTGCTGCTGCTGCCTCTGCGAGAGGGAAAAGTCACAACAGGTTCCTTGGTGGTTTTTCAGGCTTAGTCCTTACCAATTGCTCGCCATAATAGTTGTTGCTGCTGGTGTCCTCGTTGCCAACTCCCAGCAACTCGCTGAACAACAGCTGCGTGGGCCGCGATGGCCGGGGCAAAGCATATCCAGGCCCAATCGCCATTGACAGGAGCACAATGGCAATGGCCCAGTGGACAGCCGAGGAGCAGCCACAAGTGGCGGGTGACGACGACAAGGATATGGACATTGTTTGCAACTAAGAAAGGGGGTTTAAAAAAGGTCATTTTATGATTAGTTCTAAAAGATTTTAATTGTTTTTTATATAAAATATAAAATACATATACAAAATAATTAAATACCCAAAAAATTCTAGACTTGGATCAGTTTTTTACCTTTTTTTTTAATTCTTAAAGAATTTAAGCACCCAAAAATTTTATAATAATTTTTCATAGCCTTGCATTTATTTTATTGCCTATAAAAAATCATAAAAAATTCTTTTACACTTTACTTCTTATACTCTCTTAATTTAATTACCAAAATAAAAATGGGAAACATGTGTATGTTTAAAGTGTCAACAGCAATTAAGCAGGGGAAGCACATGTCCCAGAGCCACCCTTACTTCCACCCCCTGGCAACCCTCACTTGGCTTACGCAAAAGGGTTTCCTATTACAAACAACACAACAAGTTAACAACAAAAACAAAAAAAAACCCCAAGAAGGCTGAAATATGCGTAAATGTCGAGGGGTTTCGGGTACTTCAAATAAGTCACGTTGCAGTTGGCAAAACAAGTTCTACTTGTCCAGCGGAATCTGGGGCAGGCTCTCTCCTTGTTCCAGTTAAAAGTTTTGGCTTTCCTAATACTTCTTGGTGTTCTAAAAACAGACCACTGGCCTCTTTGAAGCCATCTCGCGGATTCAGGTCACATTGCAATATCATCATTTGATATACTGGAGGGGGGGACAGGACAGGCTCTCCACTCCGTAATTGACATTTATGAAATATTAATGCCTAATTAAGCTCGAGAGCCTCTGACGCCAGGAGTGACCGGTATGCTAAAGGTGAGCGGCGAGCTCATTATCAAATAAGGAGTGGGTTTTTTATTTGAGGCTAGCTTTTGACTTTTAAAAATTACAAGTCATTTGGGGTGGTTAGCGAATAATGAATGAAAGGATAAGCTCATTTGTGGAGAGTAAGTTAAATGGGATTTTAAAATAAAAAAGAGGAAAAGGGGATTAATGGTTACTATTATAAGGTAAGAAATGTAAGAGAAAATTATGGAGATTGGAAATCATTAAGAATTTGTGTACTAAAGTACTAAAAAGGCTTCAATCCCACAATCAAATAAATCATAAAACATGGTGTATTTTTTAGTCAATTTTTTAAGGACTTTAAATCCCTTTTTCTTATAACCTTGAAGATATTGATATTAAAATAATAACAAATAATTATAAAATATAAATAAACTCCCACCTTATATTATTACTACAATAAATATAAACATTAAATATTAAATAAAAAAATCTTCGACAAATTAAAAATAAAAATCTGTGGAAATTTCTTAGTCAACTCTGAAGAAACTATATTAAGAAAAAAATATTTATACTCTTAAGAAAAAAAATATAATATAATAATAAATAGCCTGTAAAATTAATTAAAAGCACAACCTTTAAATTGCTAAAAAAAAAAAACCTCGAAACTTTAATTATTTTGTTAACCTGCCTTAATTTATGACCCGCCTTGTTCAATATTTTATTTTATCATTAATTAATTTACCTTCAAGGCATCGCGAAATTTAACAGATGTTTGAAGTAATAAATGCCCAAATCTTATCTTTCTTTTTTTAAAACAATTAAACCGCCTCTTTGGCTTTGTTCCTCTTGATTTTTTCTTTTTTCAACAATTTAACGGCGCCACGCAGCTGGCAACATTTTTGTTTCAATTTATTGCAGCCTATTATCACAAAAAGAAACCCAAAAGCAAACCATTTTGTTGTTGCCGAGTGATTTTCTTTTATTTTTTCAAATATTCTATTTTTTCCCCACTGATTAACGTGCATCACCTCTCAGAGGATCAAGTGCAGGCGATAAACTTTGCCGAGGGATCTGTGACTTACACGCTCCGCATTTTGTTTTCAGTGATTGATGTGTGTGGCATGCCGTAATCGCGCCAAACGCATTTTAATAGCCCCGAAATTTATTTACGATTCGAGGCAACGTTGCTGATAATGCACTGCTAATTTGCGATCCCCCGGGAATATCATCTCTATTTTGGTTTCGGAGTCAAGGCCTTAAGCGTAAAGGTTTCATTGAACTCGATTTGGGGTGTGGAGGTTACTGTTTTCCCCTGAAAAAAACTACAAGATAGTATTTCCCAGACCAGGCACACCTGTCCAACTTATTTGACAGTTTCCCATGACGAGTGCGTTTTTATTAGAAAAAACCAGAGTCCGATAAGCGATAAGGAGATGTCAAGGGGTGTATGGATATCATTTTATAGGCCTGACTAAATAGGTAATTACCAAAGCGAAATCCCCATAAAAAACTGCCTTCAACTGGTTTAATTTGGGTACAAGGAGATCTTGCTTTAAGGTGACTTTTAAATTTTCTAGAAGCTTTCTTCCTTTAACGAGAGAGTCATACAAAAAAACTAAATAAATATTCTCTTAAAATGTTTACAGGAAAAATACAAAATAAGAACGCCTACTAATTATTTAAAAAAAAAACTGAAAATAGTTTTATTTGCAAAAACCCAGCTTTAGCCATAAGTTAATAAAATCAATGAATATATATATTCCTCATGACATTCCTAGTATTTCTAGAACATACAATTATTATTCCATCTTAAAATAATATATTTTCATACGCAAATGTAATCGCCTAATCTATGCTTCTAAATATTTCCAAAATAAAACAAAACTAGGCCTGGGGGGTCTTAGCTTTCGATGACCCAAAAATCATCTCGTATCATCTATGAGTACTAGAAATTTATTATAATAATAAAATTGCTTTGGGTTTCTTTTCGGTTGGCTTTTATTTGCTTTATGCCATATAAAGTGCGTCATCGGGCACGTCATAAAATATCGGACCACAACCAACATGGTGAGAGCTACGAGGAGCGCTTTCTTATCACAAACAATAAGTTCAAATCTACGCTGACACGCCCTCTTTTCTTTGCTTCACTGTAAACAAAAGTTATCTCCTTCCGAATCTAAGTTGGAATCCCCCTTCCTCCGTGGAATAAAACTACGCAATACCTTCCGTTTCTTAACGATTCACGAGACTTTTCTTGGACTTTTTATTGAAAGTTCGTCCGCAGCCCTGATAAGACGGCTACATTAATTTCTTTTATATAGAACATAAAACCTCGCATTGCAATAAATTAAAGCGAAAATTAAGCAATGACAATTCTGAAAAAATTCTACTGATAATTCGGTGCGGCAATAAAAAATGTAAAAATATATATAAATATAGTCATTATCTTGGCGCCACTTGGGGTGACCCAAGAATCGAATTTTCAATGATTCGACTTAAATAACTTTATGTTCAATGATTAAGGAGATTAAGGAGATAATTACTATGAATAAAATTAAGTTCATGGATTAAATATTATAAATTTAATTAAAGATGAAGCAATTTAAAACAAAATAAAATTACTACAATCTATAAAGCTTAAAAATAAAATGATAATTAGGTTCTAAAAAATATATAAAATATTTCTCAATAATTTAACTAAATCTATAATTAAATAACTAATAAAATAATTAACACAAATTTTGGCTTACCTTTTTTTTTTAAAGAAACGCACTCCAATTAATTAATGTTAACTAATTAATTAATTCTAGAGATTCAAGCTCTTGACACTCTCTCTTTTGCGATTCAGTTAATTCCGGTTAACACTTTCCAACACTGTAACTGTACTTTTTTACTGCTTGTTCAACTGTACTTTTTTACAGTTTCCTTTTTCAATTGTTTTAAATATTCTTAAGTAATTTCCACTTGATTTGTTAAATATATTCTCTGTATTCCAGGAGCTCGTCTCTCCGCCTGGCGAATCTTAACCGTTAGGTGTGACAATGCAGAATAAACGCAAATCCGTTGGCAGCATTTGTTTATATAGGCGCTCGAAGACCCGACGACGCCACAAAAAAGGGTATAATTCAACAGGTACAAATAAACAACCGACAAAACGACTGCTCCGACGACACTTCGTAGGTGACAGAAGTCAAATGTTGTACGCGTGGGCGATGGGGGGCCAGGGAGTGGGGCTTTCTCCGCCCACTTTTGGGGTCGGGTTCGCGGGAATGGGAGTGCTCGGGTGCTCAAGCACTTGAAATATGTGTATTCCTTTTTGTAATTTAAATTTATTTCAACGCGCCGGCTAATTTCAGAACAATCAAGTGGGCACGCTCAAGTTCTCGGCTTTCTTACTGGGCGCCTTCTGGTTCAGCAGCGAACTAAACTCTCTGGATCGGTTCGGATCGGATCGATCCACTATATCAATCGAGCCGAGCGGAATCTCAACGGAACTGAATCAAGTCGGTTGGCGAGTCTTCGGGCAGCGCGATCTTCGTGCGTTTTTTGTCGTGCCACGCTTTTGACAAATCGTCCGATAAAGCCAAGATTTATGATCGGTGCCATATATAGTTAGTAGGTATATACACCCTACAGCACTTGCCCTGGGTCATATGGGTTCTCTCGCTTCCCTAATTATTATTCTAAATAATGAATCTGATCTCTGATCCCAATTTAAGCTACATTCTAGGCTTTTACACAAGCGATAGGTGGGTTCACTGATCTTAGCCAAGGAGCTTCTAGGCAAGGCTTTCTACAATCTATGATAATAACAGGCTGAGAAAACCCACATGATCAATGATCCCCACATCACTTTAGTTTGCTGTGTAGGTCATTAAACTCGCAATGATTTAGCTATAACAAAAAAAGTTTAAAAGTTAATTGGGTCAATGTCGACTGGCAATATTTATTCATGCAGCAGCGGATGTTGAAATCCCCACCGGATATTGCAAACTCACGAACAGAAAATGGAATAAAATCACATGATACTAATCTTTCTTACAAACTTTGGGTACCTGTAAATAGAACTGATTTTGTAGGGAAAGCTGTCACAAATCTAAATAAACTGTAGTAAACAGGAAAGGGGTAAAAATAAATTCGCTGTTACCGGATTTCGTATAAAAATAGCATGGAAATTTACACATGTCTATGGTAGAGATAAGCAGCCTGATCTTATCTCTTATGCTTACCTAATCATCCTCCTATCGTGGCAGATCTGGGGTTTATATAAAACTAACTAAAAGAGCAGCAAGAAAGAAAACCAACTGCGGGAAGACTAAGTTTGTATACCCTTAAAATTGGTAATTAAATATAATACATAATTTAAGCAGATTCGTATTTTTAAATCATTATTCACAGATATTTTTATATAGTAAAAATCATT
>JAEIIJ010011432.1:0-39479 GCA_018904815.1 Drosophila ogumai | reverse complement strand
TAAAAATAGAAATTATCCCATTCTTTTAATGATAAAAGCAAAAAGTTAATATATCGATAATATCGGACTGATATCGTAATTTTATTTGTTTTTCTTTGATTTATTATTACAAAGTCGAAGTCTTCGGCCAAAATCCAGCCACATAATATTCTTATTTAATTCATGTTACTTTATAGATGTACTATATATCGATAGACATGTATCGATAAGTGCTACCTTCTCTAGGTTCAAATTCGTTAAAAACGCTTTTTGCATAGGAACCTGTGATGTGCCCCCCTTGCACTCACTTCGCTCTTAATTTATGAGTTTCAATTAAAAATGTTTTGCTGGAAACCCTGCGGCCGAATTGTCTCCGTGGCCAAACATCAATTTCCGTTAGCACAGTTATAGCCCCCTTCCCATTCCCATTCCCATATCCATCTCCATCTCTAGTTCCAGTTCCATGCCCAGCATATCCAGCTCTTGATATCCGAGTTCGAAGTGGACATGGGCCGTGTAAACGGAAATTTATGTTTAACATAATGGCCCGGAGCGGAATCCCGCCAGCCGGATGGGGGCAGTATACCGGGGCTTATACATACATATATATGGGAGGCAGGACCTCATAATTTGCACACATTAGGATCCTGTTAGTGCCACCGATGTTGCAGTTCCGTAATGTCTAGCTATTTGTCAATTCCGACATGAAATGGAGGGTGGGATAGTCATCGGATATTGTGATTGACATGGGGTTTTGTGTGAGGCACAGGGAGAGGGGTTTTGCATTGAAGACCATCTATCAGGGGGACAGATGCCAGGACAGGATCTCAAATGTAGTCCTGGCCAATCGAGGGTAAAACAATTTCCAGGCAACTGTGAGGGCTTCCTTTGCTTGCCTTTTGTGTTTGGAAGCAGGAAACTATAGTGATTTGTTTAAAATATTATATTTATATATGTAAATTATATTGTTTTTTATATTAATTAATAAACAAATGGATTTAGATTTGAAGGAATGAGACATTAAATGATATGTGTAATATATTGTTTTTTTTTTTAAATTAATTTCATAGATTGCGTATACGCCCCGCTGAACCCCTTTGAACAGGCAACGCACAAAAGCATTGCCTACTTTCTTGGGCAGGCGGCTTAGGAGGGGAAACCCCACAACCGCCAACGATTTCTTTTTTCAATTAAATTCCAAACGAATTGCAAATTGCAAAGAAAATCAAATTAGCCGCAACAACAAATTCCAACGCTAATGCTATACTTTCCCTTTTTTTTTTATTTGTAGCTACCATTTGGCGAAGCCCAACAAGCGGGGCAGCAACCAACTGCAGCAGCAGCAGCAGCTGGAGCAGCTTCGGCGGCAGCCACCTCAATAGCCGCAGCAGCTGGAGCAGCAACCGCGCCTCCCCTCGCAGCAGCAGCAGCAGCAGTAGCCACTGCAACAGCAGCAGCAACATTGAACAACAACAACAACAGCTGCGGCAACACGCATACGCAGTCCAACGCGCACAATCAGAACAACAACAACACCTTGCCAGTGGGTGGGGCGCAACAGCAGCTGTTGCAGCAACAACAGCAACAGCAGCAACAGCACCTGCAGCAGCGGGCAACTCTGCAACATCCGCCGCTGCCCAATAGCAACATCAAGCAGGCTTCGGTGAAGCTAATCGAAGGATACTCGGATCCCAAGGACACGCGCAGCCACAAGAAGGTCTACCACAAGAAGGCCAAGAGACGCAGCCAGCCGGGTCACAAGCGGCATCAGCAGCAACAGCAGCAGCAGCAGCAGCACTTGCAACAGCCGCTGCCGCAGCAGCAGACTTTGCCAACGCCCAGGAGTGCGGGACAGCAGCAGCAGCAGCAGCAGTTGCAGCTGCAGCAGAGGCACTCCACCTACAACAACAACAACGGCAAATTGCGAAAGGATAAACGCAACAGTCAATATAATTCAGGTAATTAATTAATTAAATAACAAAATTTCGATAATTCAACTCAAGTTGAATTATTCCTCATGGCAATCGAATTAACCCGAGGTCTAAGTGACCTAGACCCCAGGCATTAGCCTGGCACAAGGAGGGAAGCGGTGTGGTTAGCAATTAGGTTAGCAATTAGGCTCTCCAAATCACGGCACAACTTTTCTTTGCTAACCAAGCGTGAAATGGGGAAAAGCGCCAGACACTCTGATTAGGGCTGCCAGAGGAAAAATGCAGTGGTCATGGCAGGAGGCGGAGAAGTAGGAGGAGCAGAAGGAGGAACATCAAGCCAAAGTCTTGGAGGTGGCTGCAGTAGCAGGAGCATGAGGAGCAGGAGCAGGAGCAGGAGACGGCGGCCAGCCAAGCGCCAAATAGACTGCGTCAACTCCATTTGCGTTTCAATTGCGGAGCCCCCAGGCGCCGCAGTGTCGTCGCTGCGACTTAATTAGAAACTGTCAGCGCCGTCAGCGTCTTGGTGAATGGGAGAAGAAGGAGGAGGAGCAGAAGGAAAATCAGAGGGAAGAGTAATAGTTGGCGAAATTGTAGCGGGAGCAGAAGGAAGCGAAAGGTGGAGCAGTAGGAGAATAAAGAGGAATAGAAGGAGTGGGTGAAGAAGAATTATAAGGAGGCGTTGAAAAAGAAGCAGAAGCAGAAGCAGAAGCAGAAGGAGTGACATAAGAAAATGTAGAAAAAAAAAGAGCAGAAAAGGAACAGAAAAAGGGAGCAGAAGGAGGAACAGAAGCTGGAGCTGAAAAGGGACCAAATGGAGAGGAGAAGAAGGAGAAAGGAGGAGCGGCAGGAAGGAGGAACAGAAGGAAGAGTAGAAAAAAGAACAGAAAATGGAGCAGAAAAAGGGAGGAGAAGAGGAACAGAGGATGGAACTGAAGAAGAAGCAGATTGGGAACAAAACAAGGAACAGAAAAAGGAGCAGAAGAAGAGCACAAGGAGGACAAGAAGGAGAAGAAGAAGGAGGAGCAGAACGAGGAGCAGAACGAGGAGCATAAGGAGGAACAAAATGAGAAGCAGAAGGAAAAGCAGACGGGGGACCGGCAGGAAGGAGGACCATAGGAAGGAACTGATAGAGGATCATAAGAAAGAGTAGAAGGAGAAATAGAAAAAGAAATAGATGTTGGAGTAGATGGAGAAGCAGAAGGAGGAGCATAATGAGGAGCAGAATAAATGGAATAAAATGAGAAAAACTAGAAAGAAAAGTAATAGAAATAGTGAAAGAAAAAGAAGATGGAATAGTTGGGATAATAATAAAATAAATACTAGGAAAAAAAGTAGGAGCCGAAGTAGTAGGGAAAGTTGAAGAAAACTCGAAGAAATCTAGAAGAAACCTAGAAAAAAGAAAAACCCTTTAAATCTAAGAAAATCCTCGCAGGCCAAACACTTTTAATATAAGTAAATCAGAAACCAGCTCTAGGCTTTGATGTTTCCTTAATTAAATTAAAAACCTCCTAGTAACCCCTTGTAACCCCTAGTAATTAATTCCTCAGTGCGGCCCACTCACTTCTCACAATCTCCCTCTCCCACCCGCAGATTCATCGGCGCCCAAGTCCTCCGACGACGAGGCGGACATAGACGAGGAAGTCGAGCAGCAGCCGCCACTACCACTACCACCAGCTGCTGCACAGGCTCCGCCGGCTGGACACGGTCTCAATTCACCAGATTCCATATCCGATGACCTGGTGCGTCCCCTGCCGCCGCAACTGCAGCGAAGTCCGCGCAAACTGACCGTTGCCACCGCCGAGCACAGCAAGCGCCAGCCGTCGCCCTACTACTACTCCGATCTCCTAAAGAGCCGCGACAAGGACAAGGAGCGGGACAAGGACAGGGAGGAGATCAAGCTCAAGTGCCGCCAATCAACGGCCAGCGAGCCGCCCCAACAGCAGCACCAGCAGCAGCAGCAGACGGGTGGCTATCGCAAGAGCTCCAGCTTGGATGTGCCCCAGGCCGAGGAGCAGCAGCACCCACACCAGGATAGTCAAGGAGAGGAGGAGGAGCATCATCATCATCATCCCGAGCTAGAGCTCACCGAGGATCTCGAGGAACAGGATCCCGAGCCCCGTCCCGACTCGCAGTCAACGCCCAAACGTTACAGCTTCACCGAGGAGGGTGTCCACATCATCCGCTGCGAGACGCCCAGCACCAGCACCTCCGAGGAGTCCGACTGCAGCGAGTGCCTCAAGCGACGCGAGTGGCACGCCCGGGCCTTGGCCCTAGTCCGGAAGACCTGCAACGTCCAGCCGCGGAATCAGCAGAACCCGAACCCGAATCCGAATCCTAATCCCACCACTGGCAGCGAGCTTCAGCTCCAGCTACAGCATTGCGACTCCGGCGAGGGCGAGTTGCTCAAGTGCTGCCCCCCACCAGCAGCAGCAGCAGCAGCAGCAGCACAACAGTCATTAGCTTCGCTACCACTACCGCTGGGAGCTGAGGCCAGTGTCCAGCCGATGCCACCGCACCGCCTGCTGGGACTGGGACCAGCAGCCGTGTGCGGAGCGTGCATAACATCCGCCTCCGCTTTATCCAAGGCCAACGCCTCCGCCTCCGGCGGCCGGGGGCCCGAGCCCGGCGATGAGCTGGAGGAGGAGTACTTCCGGCCGCGCAGCATCTTCTATGTGCATCCGCATGGCGTTCACGAGTGTGCCGAGTGCGCCCAGCCACCAGCGCCACCAGCAGCAACCGCTAACGCTTCCGCCCCAGCCTCGGCTTCTGCTCCATCGTTGAGCATACCATCGCAGTCGTTGAACACGCTCGATCTCTACGGCGACGACGAGGAGGAGGAGGAGGAGGACGACGACGACGACGACGATTCCGAGGAGGACGAGGACGACTCCGAGGACATCATGGGCAGCCGGCGGCGACAGATATACGAGACCGCCTTCGACTGCAAGATAGCCAAGTCGGATGACGATCTGGACGAGGTGGACCGCATCACCAATCACTCGGTGCTGCTGCAGCTGAGCAATGGCAATGGCGATGCCATCGCCATACCCACCACAAGCAAGTCGGCCAAGTCGGGCCGCAACGAGTGCAAGCGGGCCAAGAACAGCAAGAACCAGGCGCTCCAAGAGCAGACGGGCGAGGCCCATGTCCAGGTGCACCAGGTCCAGGTTGAGCTGGGCAAGCTGCAGCTCAGCCAGGTGGACCAGCAGAATCAGAACCAAAATAGAGGCGCCGGCGGAGGAGGAGCAACAGAGCCCGCTGGAACCGGAAGCCAAGGAGGAGGAGGAGGAGGAGTAAGTGCCACAAGCACCCAGCAGCTGCCGGTGCGCGGCTATACCCCATCGCCCCCGTCGACGGCACCGCTGCCAATGAAGTTTCCCGGCAAGCACGACCGCTACCTGAACATGAACAGCATTCGGAGTGCCCCCAATCTGCCGTCAGCCAATCCGGCGCATCCCCGTCTCCGGGATCTCCGCCTGCCCATCCAGTCCATGCGGCAACAGCAGCAGCAGCTCTGCACGGGCAGCAGCAACGATAATAGCCTCACCGACAGCGCCTACGTGAATCCGCCCTCGACCAATTCCAACTCGAATGCGGCCTCCGTTTCGGCCTCTGCTTCCGTTTCCGCCACCGCTTCGGCATCCGCTGCGGGAGGAGGAGCAGTCCCGGCCGCTGCCCGCCGGCCGCGTTCCTTTGTCCTGGAATCCGGCCGAGTTCTCGAGCTGCGACGTAGTGGCGGCACCAGCGGAGGTCATCATCATCATCAGCCCGGTAGCCAGACGTCCGGCCAGCGGCAGCATCATCACCACCATCACCATCATCATGCCGGTGGAGCAGGTGCCGGCGGTGGAGCTGCCAGTCGAAGGAGTCGCCATGGTCATGGACATGGACAGGGTCAAGCGGCGGGCCAGCAGCAGCAGCAACAGCAACACAACTACAGCAGCACGGAGAGCATAGCCACGTCCAGCAGCGGCGGCAGCATGGAGTCGCTGCGCTCCAGCACCAGCGAAGGCAACCGCAGCACCTCCAGCTCCGAGTCGCGCCACTCCAGCTCGCTCAGCTCGCACAGCTCGGAGAGCGGCAGCGGTGGCAGCGGTGGCTCCAGCGTGGCGTATCCCTTGAGGCCGGCGCCCCTGCTGCTGCACTCGAAGCTGCACATCCTCAGCCCCATCTCCGACAAGTCGTCGCAGGAGCCGGCCTCGGCCAGTGCCTCCGAGCAGTCTCAGCAGCCGTCCCAGCAGCAGCAGGCGCCAGTGGCGGCGCCGGAGGATGATTTAATTGGCAGCCAGCAGGTGTCCACGTCCATGAAGCAGCAGCGTAGCCGGGGAGCTCCGAACAAGGCGCTGCTCCAGCTGGCCGACGAGCTCCTCGGCTCTGACAGCGGCATCTCGCTGCATTCCCGGGAGGAGGGCAAGCCGCAGGCCTTGGCCCTCCAGCGGCTGACGCTGCCCAAGCTCCAGCTGATCGGTGCCGAAGGCACCACCGTCTCTGGAGGCACTGGGGGAGTTGGGGGAGCTGCGGGTTCTACGGGAGGAGGTGGTGCAGCTGGCACTGGTACTGGATCTGGATCTGCTGGAGGGGCCGGCGGGGTAACTGGCCTTCCCCAGGATCTGCGCGACCTGCCCTTCGACATGCCCAAACTGAGGCGCCGCAAGACGCTGCAACAGGAGGCGGCCTGCACCTCGGGCAGTGCCACTTCCGTGGACCTTGGCGAGCTACCCTTTGACATGCCCAAGCTGCGGCGACGCCTCAGAGCCAACCAGGCGGAGATCAACAATCTGCTGATGCACAGCACCGAGTCCAGCGGCATCTCGCAGGCCTCCTCCAGTCACTCGATGCGGGATGACCAGAAAATGGCCAGCAAGTTGGGTAGGTTTTTTTTTAGGGAATTTTTGATAAGTTTTATAGTTTTTAATTGCTGTTTTTTTCCGTAATCTCCCCAGCAGACACGGCTTTATTCCGGCAGAACCTCACCCTCAACCTGAACGAGTCGCGGCAGGCCACCAAGCAGTTCGGCAGCCTGGATCTGCGGGGTCTTAGCAGCACCAAGGAGCTGAACATGAACCTGAGCCAGGGCTATGTGACGGCCGTGGATCTGATCGATGTGAGCATACCGCTGGAGCGGCAGGGGTAAGTTTTGGGATGAATGATGAAGGGGAAGAGGAAAGCGGATCCCTTTGCTTCTTTACTTTGAGTCATATCCTTAATAATTCATCTTGCTTTAGCTGGTACCACGGCGCCATAACCAGAATCGAGGCGGAGACCACGCTGCGTCCCCTGGCCGAGGGCTCGTTCCTGGTGCGCAACTGCGAGTCCACCAAACAGGACTACTCCCTGTCCCTCAAGTAGGTTCATCTTGTTGTTTTCCCTGCTTATCCCTTTGTTTATATAAACTCTTCTCCTTGCAGGGGCGCCAAGGGCTTCATGCACATGCGTATACAACGCAACGAGACCGGACAGTATATCCTGGGCCAGTTCAGTCGTCCCTTCGAGACAGTGCCGGAGATGATCCGGCACTTTTGCCTCAACCGGCTGCCAGTGCGCGGTGCCGAGCACATGTGTCTGATCGAGCCGGTAATTGTCCAGCTGCTCTAGGCAGGATCAACGATGGGTGGGGGGATGATGGAACCAAACAGAATAACATATTAATAGCGTGTAGAGGAACCTAGGAACCTATGTGAACACTGTATGCACTAGTTATTATACGCGAGAGAAAACATAACATAAAATAGTTTGTAAAATGTGCAATTTTTTCATGTTTTTTTTTTTCGTTTTTTTTTTTTCGTATTGAGAATATTTATTTTAATTTGAAGAAAGTACACCCAACAGGACACACGAACTAGTTTAGCGTTTAAAGTACGTAGCACATTCAGACAATACCAAGAGTAAAAAAAAAACAAAAGCGATATTTATATAGAAGGCATACATATATACAAGCAGGCAGGCAGGAGCGCAGGCATGAAGATATATATACAAGATCTATCTATATATAGACAACCGAAGGGAGGAGTTGCTACACGACAGAGGCATTTTTTAGATGTGTTTTACACCGAACTTGGAACAGTAGTAGAGAGATGCAATCACATGACACTCACTTGAAGATTTCTGCAACTTTCCCTAGCACACACACACACACACACACACAAGTTACACTTCCGCCAGGAGGAGGCAGGCGAGGTGGCACTCAAAGTCATCGCTTTACACACTAAGAAGAAGAAAAGTTTTAGCAAGCAACTCTAAAAATTTGTTGATTAATTTTATGTTAACCAAAACGAAAACGAAGGAAAATGAAAATATGAAAAACAAAAGGAAAATTCCAAAATATGTATATCTATATATATGAAACGAGAACTAACTTTAGCAAGCGAAGAGCAGAGCGATGCCATTTTTTTGTCTTAGCTGTTAGGTCACGAGGGGTTGGTAAGGAGGTACGCGATGTGTAGGACGCTCAAAGCGCTTTTGGTTAAAGGATCCACAGGGGAGGAAGGATATAGCAACGCATATGAACAGTCGGTTTAAGTGTTAGTTTCTAATTGAGGTAGGAGGAGGGAGGAGTATGAGGAGGAGCAGGAGCAGGCGGCAAACTAAATATATATATGTATATATATATATGTATTATGGATGCTAAAACTTACTATTTATATTTCTATATATACATTTATATATATGTATACACGATATTACAAGAAAAGAGCAGTCAATGGTTTTTTGGTTCCAGTTCCGAAAAGAGCAGCAAGTGCAGAATGCTAATTAACTATTAATTATTATTGTTTTCCGGAAGAGTTGTACTTGTGTTTCACCTTGTGTTTCCTTCCTTCCGCATATATATGTATATATATATATATATTTGTATATGTATATATGTATATCTGTGTGTGTGCCAAAGTATTATCCTAGTCATTATTGAATATTATGTATCAGAATATCTTCTATTTTTTTTTTTGGATATATGTTGATTGTTGCCTAATTTCTAATTCCAAGCAATCGCAGTGCAATATATATTGAATTAGATTATAGGTTTATCCCTGATTTAACTGCAAGTTCCAGTCTTTACTTTTTGTAAATATAAAAGCAGGATATATAGAGTATATAAAGAGTATGATTTCCTTTGCAAACAACACACACACACACACAACTCTCTAACCTAAGATTTCAACTTTGCATAGGAGACAGCAACCACATACACACACATAAATAGCAATATGTATTTCGAGGCTTCCGTAGCAGTAAAGAAACAACCAAGGAAAACTCCACGATAATCACAGCACTCGATCGGATCGGTCTATTCTCCTTGTTTTTCTAATATATTTTTTGGTTGTTTTAATTTCATTTCCTTTTTGTTTTTGTGTGTGTATAAAATGTACTTGGATCTGTGGGCTTACTCTAACCGAAAACCTTGTATTCCAAACTAGAGACGCTCGCTCTCTCTTTCTACGGCACCCTAATATCTGATTAATTCAATTAGTACAGAACGAATACGTAATTTAACACGAGCAGCAAGCAGAGCAACAGAGAAAAATTAACAAAACAGAAACCGTAAGGAAAACAGCAACAACAACAAACGAAACAAACGAAATGTATTTAATAAAATAAATATAAAAAATTAAAAAAAAAAACGATCGAGTATTTGATTTAAAAATATTTTCCATTATAAACCCAAGTAAGTATTACAAATGCTTGTTTCAATTTCGTTTTGGGTTTTTTTATTTAATTAAATCATGTTTCGCATATCGGTGTCGTATATTTATGTAAGATATATATATATAAGGTATAAAGTTGATTTGTAATAAATTATAAGCAAGTCAGGACTGCACTCGCACTGGAAACACGAAGAAGAGTCAGATATATATATACAACAGAGTTCTCGAACGTACTACACTTTATAAATTACACATAAATCGCATTAAGTACAAAAGGCTGCAGTTCCCTTTCAGTTTCGTATTTTAATTTCAAGTTTTTCAGGCGTTAAGATTAATTCGTTGATAAGCAGCTTTCGCTTTGTGTAGAGGAGGGGATCGGGAACGGGGAGCGGGCTTAGGATTGGTATCAAGTGTGGACACTACAATAATAATTTGGTCTGCTCTGCACCAGAATCGTTGGTGTATTGGTGTTTTTATAATTTATTTTTAATTTTGGGATAAGGGGACTCTCTGCTACCCTCCATCGATGGTCCCCTTAGATGACCGCCTCGATAACCGTCCCGTTCTCGGCATTCTTCTTGATCAGGCTCTCCCACTGGGCAATGAGGCCGCGCGACGAGGGCGCCTCCTCGGGCGTCAGATCACAGAGCTGGGCCAGCGACATGGCCGGACGCATTCCATTGATGCTGCCATTGCTGGCTCCATTGGCTATGTAGGCGGCCGCATTCAGGCTGCGATTGCCCGCGGGCTTGTTCACAATCTCCGGCTCGTTGCTGTGGAAATAGGAATGAACATCTAATAAGAATCTATCTTTTTTAAGTGCTTTATCCTGGATACTTACCCATTTCTATCTAGCTCCTGGGTAGACTGGGCATTGCGCAGTTTTCCGGGTCCATAGCAGTGCTCCACCTCGGAGTCCTCATCGTCATCATCGTCCGCATCGGCCTCGTCGTCCGTACTTAGGTTCCTGGAATCGAAAAACGTAAAATAATAAGAAATCAAGAGTTCCAAGATCTTTTTTAACCCGTTAATGTGTACTCACAGCTTGTCCAGCGACGCCTTCAGTGTGTTCTGCCTGTTGATCTTGCGCAGGCGCTTTAGCTCCGTCTCGCGCGACTTGAGGTCCTGCAGCTCCCGCTGGATTTTCTGCTCGACTGGCACATAGCCTCGACGCAGCGGCCTGCCCTCCGAGTCCCGCTCGATGGCCGCCGGCGACAGGGTGACCGTGGCCGTGTTGCCATTCTCCAGGAAGGCCAGCGCAGTGCGTGTGTTCAGCTTGAGGGTGTTGTTGTTATTGTTGCCGCCGCCGCTGCTGTTTTGGCTGCCATTCTGGGTGGCCCCGGAACTGTTGCCATTGCTGACGCCCAATGGCGAAACTGGCGGCAGGGGACTGCTGGGTGTCACCAGCTTGCCATGCGAGGCTATGAAACGCTGCATCACACCCTTGGTAGCGGCACCGCCGAAGGCAAACTGACGCTTCTGGGGCAGGCCGCTCAGCTGCGGCGTGGAGATGGTCCTCGTGATGAGCTTCTGCTGCGGCGGTTCCGGTGTCATGTTGTAGCAGTTGGGTCCAATGTAGCGCTGCTCCTGGCGGGTAACCACCGTCAGCTTGAGCGGCTGCTGCTGCTGCTGCTGCTTGGCCAGGAGGTTGTTGTTGTTGCTCTGCGAGGAGGCCGAGATGCCCGAGTCGTCCGAGTGCTGACCATCGAGGCTCTCCTCCTTGGCGCTGTTCACGCTGGAGGCCAGCGAGGGTGTGTTGGACAGCTCGTCAATGGGCAGCAGAAGCGAAGTGGTCGCCGGCTGGGCTGTGACCAGCACGCCCTGATCGTGATCCAGCTCATCCTGGTCATGTGCCTGCTGCTGCTGTTCCTGATTAAAGTCCTTGACATTGCCGTTGATCGTGTAGGCCTCAAACTCCACCACCCCCTCGGTGGCGGTGGAGGAGGAAGTGATGGTCGTTGAGGAGAGTGTGGCCAACTGACGGTACTCCTCCTCGCGCCGCACCACCTCCTTGATCTCCTCCTGGATGCGTGTCAGGGGATCGATTTTCTGCAGGCAAAAGAAGAGAAATGAAATTTATTTATTTATTTGCAAAAGTCAAAGTCTTCATGAAACCATCAGAGTTCAGAGTTCAGAGTTCGCTGAGCTTAAGGGAGTGCATTCACTGTAACCAAAGACGTAGGAAGTGATCGCGGAGCAACTCCGGCTTCCAGCTTCTAAGCTCTGCGTGCGTGTAATCGGATATGCCACAGAAGAAACCACCGACATAAACACGACGAGGGCCATTCACTTTCGATACGCCTCGGATCGGATCGAATGAGTTGCATGATGCAGTTGCAGTTGCAGCTGCGGATACACCCGCATCGCTGAGCGAAATCGGAGGAGACTAGATCCGGCGTTTGCATAATCCAATTGGCTTTGATCGTGGACTCAAGCCACACACGTCGCGGGATCGGGTGTGTGCAAGTGGAAGTGATGAAGTGACGCGGAATGGCCCAGAGTGGTCCAAGCGTAACCAAAGCCGATTATTGTGCGTGACATCGGCCTGGGGTTGGGGTTGGTGTTGGAGTTTGGGTTGCTCTGTTCGGTTCGCTGGCTGCTTTGTGGGTCTGAATTGCGGCTTTGAAAATGCTAAACTAAAGCTAAACACACGTTCGAGAGTAAAAGTGCTCACAGTCTCACTTTCCGTGCGATTTTGTTTTATTTTCAATACATTTTTCACTCTTTTTTGCGTGCCGCGCCACATTGTTGCATAAATTTGCCGCATTTGCCGGCTAATTAACAAGCTTTAGCTGTCACACTCTAGGCTTATTGTACTATATATATACGTTTTTGTTTCACGCTTTTATAGTCAAAGAAAAAACAAAATGGCAATGGGAATGCCCCGAAACGTACATATTTGAAGGTAAATAAAAGTACTTTCATGGACGTCGGCAGGCAAGCAAGAGCCCACGCCCAATTATAACCCTATTATTATGATACATATTTGCATAGTTCCTTTCTATGGCAAATAATTAGATGTTCAAGTACCAGTATTTGTCAATCTGGGTGTATTTTTTTATGGTCCAATTCCTTGTAAAAAGGGTACACGAATGTGGTTTACTATTGTCAATATAAAGTGTGACAGAAAATGTATTATAAATATATATAAAAACAATTATTCCTAAATGACATTTGTGAGAGAGGCAAATTATACTCAATTTAATCAAATTTTCTAGATACTTCTAGCTTATTAGAATTCCACCATATGAAATCTGTTATAAACTGTTATAATTACCGGAATTCTGCTGCCTTTTGAAGCGCTTAATGTAAAAAATCCTGCAGTTAAAGATATTGTACAGTTAAATGCCTAGATTGCGGCCATTTTGTTGATTACAACAACAAAACTTGTACGGCTATATTTTTACAAAAACAGCATATTATCTTTCCAATTTCCGGAAAACTGGACAAGAAGTTCTACGCCTCTCCGTTTTATTTAAAAGCCCAAAGGAAAGTAGAAAATAACAAATCCAAGACAGAAAATCTGTTATAAACTGTTATAATAGGTTCAGGTTTAATAGGTTTTTTGTTGCTTTCGGTATAAAATAAAATTCAAAAATATTATACATTCAATTTATTTTAATGTTTGCATAAAAACTTCTTTCCACACAACCCTTTTTACAAAAAAAAGCAACAACTGCAAGGGATATAGAAACTTAGACACCCGAAGTTAGCATCTTCATACTTTTTAATGCACTTTCTCATAGCAATCAGCATCCCTTTGACGGCTAAATACTTCCCCTGCAGTCACAACACTCAAGGGGAGTCTCTACATCCCACACAACAGGAAGAGGCCGAGACCCAGGGGTTGCTTTGAAAGCAGCTTTTTCGGGTCAGCGAGCTGACTTGTGGGGGCTTTTGGGGTCCGGGGTCTGTGACCCATTCCCGTGGTTGCTCTCGGACTGGCGATGTTGCAGGTGTTGCTGATGATGTTGCCGCTGCTGCACGGGCTTGATGGCGAGGCGAGTGCCGTCGTCAGCTGGCTTCCGCATCGTTGTCGCATTAGAAAGTGCCATTCCAGTCATTTTAGTGATTTCAGTCATTCAGCCAGCGCCAAGGTGCTCTCCATGCACTGAGCGATTGCCGCTTTTTCTGTTTTTCATTTATTGTCCATTTTGTCTACAAAAATTCAGTGCTCGCAGCTCGAGTCACAGTGTCTGCAGTCACCGTGGCCGTGGCCCATCGATTCGATGCAGATTTTCACTCAATTGTTTGGGCCATCCAGCCGGCTAGCCAGCCAGCCAGCCACCCAAACGACAACGAATCGAATCAAAAAATATGCGTTTAACGACGTCGATTTCACTTGCTTCAACACAAAAATAAGCGGGGAGAAAACCTGTCAAATTGTGCGGGGGAAATCGAAGCGCGGCATACCCTGAACTTCAGTAAAAACTAATTTCTAGTCTTTTGTTTGGCAAAGAAGATAATTAATTACAACCTTTTGACAAAAGGCTCAACTCAAGGAGTTTCCTCACTTCCTTTGCTAAAAAAGTAATTCAATACTTTAAATGTGTTTAAAGAAGCCCATAAATTGCTATATTTTTTCACCTACATTTACATTTTTTTTATAACCTTGCAGGGTATTATAATTTTAGTTAGAAGTTGGCAACGCTTAATAAAATATATTTCTAAAAAAATAATACACAAATAAAATGCCATCCTAAAAAACAAAAACTTTTCGAATGAAAAAAAGGCGTTTTTAGCTTCTTCCTTTCCTGTTTTTATGTCAAATTACTTTCCATTAAACGTAATTCGATCCTAAGGGTTCATCGTTTAATTAAAAAAAAAAAGCGACTTCCTGCAGAAGCACAAATTTATTATACCCTTTTTCTGAAACAAAAAAAACGAGACAAAAATTCAACGAAGCTCAAGAAGAACTTCTAATACTCTTTTATAAAGGCATATAGGTAATAATAAAATCTTCAAGACAAAATTAAAAATATTTAAAAATGGAATAAGTTCAATTCGAGGCAATTTCATATTTAAGCAATATAAATTTGTGGCTTATATCTACCCAAATCTGTATTTTTAGCCACTATAATAATAGTTTTAATATAGACTCTATACAAACTGTGTTACTATAAACCAATGTAAGCACTATTTGACCTTCTTCCCCTCTTGTTTCGGGCATTCTTTTGAGAGTTCATTAAAAAATCATTAAATAACTTGTTACTTTCTTACGCTCCCGCACTCCACCTTGTGTAATAAATTGCGTTACCAACTCGATACCAAAATAATGAATACCCCTTCTGCTGGCGACAAAGAAAACAATATACCAAAAACGCAACCACAAAAAAAAAAACAAGCTGGTAATATGGGAAACTTCCGTTTGGTGTTTTGTTGTTGGTAGTTGCTGTTTGGTAGTTGGTAGTTGGTGGCGAGAGCGCTACTTGTTGCTGGCGTGGCTGTGGCGGCGTCCAAGTGCAATGACAGCGGCGACTGCAACATTGCAGGGAGCAGAGCAACACTTGGCGGCAGCTGCCTAAAGTCAAGTTGACAGCTGCTTCTCGGCCGGCTGTCACTTTTGGCGCGCGTTTTTCTTCTTTTTCTTATTTTATTTTTTTTTTGCTGTCCTCCTACCGAGGGGGAAATGCAAATGGAAATGGAAATGTGCGGCATGCGGCATGTCCAAGTCTGAACCCATTTGCAGGCGGGGTCAAACGCCACCAGCAGCAGCAGCAGAAAACAGCAAAAAGCAGGCAACAAGCAAACAAGCATTAAAGCCCAAAAGCAAGCCAGCAGCGCAGCATACCTAAAATCTGCTCAGAAAATAAAATCACGAGAAAAAAATCTAACTTCGGGTGGCCTAAGCTTGTATACCCTTGCATTTTGCAATCGAAAATCGATCATAACTAAGCCGAAAATACATTAACTTCAGTTCGGAAATTTGTTCGGAGTAAATTTTTAATGGGTAAATAAATCTGCATACTAAATAAACAAATTAATGAAAATCGAAATTTTTGCAAATTTTTGTTCTTTAATTTTAACGATGTAAAATTTTGGAAAAATGGGTTCCAATTTTTTCGTACAAAATAAAGTTTAAAAAAATCATAACTGAGACAAAAAATGATTAATTTTAATTCGGAAAGCGGCGTTTTGCAAGTTTTTATTGGTTTAACAAATCTGCATTCTTAATTTAACATTACTAAAAAATAAATTGTAATCCCAAATTTTTGACAATTTTGACAATGTACCTTATAAAATTTTACAAAAAATTAAAAATAAAAATTTTTAAGCAGACATGGCTAGATCAACTCGCCTGTTGATGTTGATCAAGAATATATATGGCTTATAGGGTCGGAAATGTCTTCGTCATTGCTTGGTAAGCTTCTAACTAAATGTATAATAATCTGCAAGGGTATAAAAAAATATAAATAAAAGAGCCCACAAACAGCATTGGAGCAGACAGCTCGCTCTTGGTCTTGGAACTCGGGCGCAATTTGTAGCCACGACTAGATCAGTACACGAGGCGAAAAGCAGAAAGCACAAAGCAAATTGGCAAGGGGGCAAGAAAGGCCCAAAGACATGGCTAAACAATGAAAATAACAAGCGAACAAATAAGAACAGACAGTGGAGCTTACCGACTGCCCAAGTGCCCAGCATTTGAAGCTTTCTTACTTGCCAAATTATTTGTTAAGAAAAAGCAAATGCTTTTTGAGACAATTATTTATTTTATTTTAATATTTATTCTTTCCTGTAAAAACATCAGTTACTCAAAAAGTCTGTAAAAACTAATCAGGTTTTCATGGCACCTTCTCAATGGAGAATCAATTAGCCGGCGGATCAGAGAAGTGGAATACCCTAACCGCTGGAATTAGCGGGTACAAGCCAAAAGCAGGAGAAGAGAGTCACAGAAGAGGAGGCAAAGAGCGGGAGTAACAACAGTAACAACAGCGGGAGAACGTGACAAGAAACGTGACCGTGACTTGGGCTCTTTCTCCTCTCTGTCTTGCCAATTCTTCTTGGCCCTTTCTTCTCTCTCTCTCTCTCTGTTTCACTAGCAGCTAGCGGTAGAGTGTGTCTCTGTCTGGCCAGTGATCCAGTTCTGCCAACAAAACAGCTACACAGAGATAAAGTGAGCTATTTGGTGATCATTCTTTTGAATAATAAAATATATTTGTGATCAAAGCACTTATCCATTAACAACTGAGAAATATAAAAATTTATATTGATTTGTAATGATTTTTAATTTTTTTAAATAGTTTTCTTAGTGTAAAAACCAAGTGATTATCTAAAATTAAGAAAGCAAAATATTTATATAGCTTATCATCATTTTTAATTGATTATAGTATTATTTTAAGTTAATAACTTCCAAGATATAATCACAAAAAAATCAAACCAAACTAGGCTAGATCCACTCGCCTGGAGTTGCTGATCTTAAATGACTCCCTAAAAGGAGGAATAAAATTCCCCGAAAAGTCCCTTTAAAAATACATCCCCGAAGGGATATCTATACTACAAGTTCCTTGAAAATTCCTTTAAAAATATACATATATCTCAAGTTTTTTTTCTGTGTAATTTGCTCTGCTCTGCTTGGGCTGCTGTTCTGCCGCTGCGCAGGCGTCGTTTCCAGGCGAGTGATCAGCATTAGCATAACGCTCATCATCGTTGTGATCATCATCATCATCATCGCCACTACGTTGGAACGATGTACGATATTCGATGTACGATGTACGCTGTGGGATGTGGGATGTGCGATGCCAATCATGATCAACGCCACCTTGGCGATCATCGCCGCGCACGGCACACGTATTTGGGGCAATTCATTTAGCGTTTTGCACAGTGACCGCCGCAGTTGCAGCTGAAGCGTGCAGAAAAAATTGTACGAAAATAAAAACTATAAACAATAAAGAGGCAGCACAAAACAACAACAGAAATAAGTCGGCAACAAAAAAGGCAGCACACAGCAAAAAGACAAAACAGCAGATTGAATATGCAAGAGATGTACTTAACATAGGAGTTCTTTGTTTAGTATTTTCGGGTCAATATACTTCTGAGTTGCTTTTTGAAAAATATAATCTTCGAAGTTGTTTCCCTTAAAACGTTCTGTGGGAGATATTGTAATTTAATAAAATTTTTTTTTTTGCTGCAATTAAAGTTGCTCTTGTGCCTCTATCAATCCTTCTATTTAGCTACCTTAAGACATTGAAATTTCCTTCAATTGTGGTCCTTGTAATGCATAAACCTTTGATTAACCATTGCCATTATCTGCGTGGTAATGCTAGTACCCAGACCAGCTTTACTTTGGCCACGATCCATCATCATCATCGACCCAGTTGTTGGCCCAAGTCGTGATCCAAACACAAGGGAAAAAAGCTTGAGAGATAATCTGCGAATCTCCATTGGAAATCTAAGGCGGATGCAGTTGGGGCATGTGTCAATTATGACGCCATATCATTAGCATTACCAATACCATTAAGAACGGATACCGTTGGCCGTCATTAGGCCAAAAAGAAAAGCAGACAGAGACCAGCGGTCACAGTCACGTCGAATTCTCCATTAGCGAAGCGAGCAATTTGGCCACTAAAAAAAAACCCCACGGAAAATACTAATAGATCCCAGGATTGTGTGTGTGTGTGGGTGGAAATCGAGGTCAGAGGAATATACCTTTATTTTTATTTTGCGCAATTTTCAGATAGTTATGAGGGTTTGGGGGAGGTGGCAGCTAGCTTTTCATACGAACCTTATCGCCTCTGGGGTTTTGGGAGCTCCGATGGCGGTGTTTACCAAAATGAATTCGCGATAAGCGAGAACCGTTGGGGGACATAAGAGTGGGCTAAGGTGCTGATAAAAAGCCCCATCGATTGGATCATTCCCCAGGCTTTCAGTGTTTGCTTTTTGGTTCTCTCTCTTTGGCTTTGGTTAGCAGTGTTAACAATGCGTGACCTGGCCAAATCAGGGGCTCGAACTAGAGTTTGCTTTTCAATTTCGGCTTGTTACTCGCAGCGACTTGATTGCGGATTGTTTGGCCATTAATTTGGCTTCGACTGTCGGTCTTGGCCAGTTTTTATTGGTGACCGGGACAGTTAGTTTTGGCTGGTCGGGCGGTCATTAAATTAAGTGCCTGCTGGCGGGGGCTTGCGAGGTTCGTTCACCGCCCCAAGATAGTCGGATGATTCAGGCCAGCACCAATCTTTGACTGAAACTATTACCGGGAATTTTGTGTACAACCATAAAATCACTAAAGACAAACTATATAAAAGGGGGAATTTGAAGAGGAAAAGTGGTAAAAGTATGTTAGAAGGCCTGAAACTTTATCATAGGTGCCCCGTATTTCCATATACATAATAATACCCACAAGAGTTTGTATAACAGCTGCAGTTTGAAACCTTTTGCAAAAAAAAGTACAAAAAACTAACCTGGTCACTCAACTAGAGCCCATAACAATAACACACAACAACGCAAAAATAAAAAACAAATCAAAAACAAGTAACAAAAGGGGAAAAAATAACAAAATCACAACAAATTATGTCACCCGCTGAATGCAGAGCAAAGAGCTGCATGCCGATATATACTTGCTACCCATGGAATGGCCCCCGGGCACAGACCCAGAAAACGTGCCCAGCATGGCTGAGCTGTGAGACCCAGACCGAAGGCGAAGGCGACTCTCCGAACTGGAAGTGGCAGTCCAAGTGGTGTCCACATTATGTCATCCATCCATGGAAGGCAACCGCAAAATGCAGAGGCGAAGGCATGGCCAGCTGAACTTCAATCCACATCTCTACTCCACTTAACTTGGCAGCTGCCTGGCTCTGGGCCATTGACACGGTGCGATGCACGGCAAGAAATACGTATGCGAAAGATCAAGTGGATATATAAACTAAACTATATGTAGTTTGGCACGACATATTGTGTCTTATCTAGAGGCAATTTGGCCTTGGTTCGCTATCTGAAAGAGACATGTTTTTTGGCTCTGTGTGGAACCATTGCAGCGATACGTGTAGATACACATGTATCTGCATCTGTTAACTGCAGCTGAAAGTTGCGTGTTTTGAACTTGCGGCGCTTCGCAGAGCACGTAAAAGATACAGACAAGAGACGGCTGTATCTTCTGGCCCGAAGTTGCACCTATCTGGGCCTTAGTAATTGCCATATCTTGGCTGTCTGTGCCTCAAATTGTGTCGCCCAATGATTGAAATATGTTCAGCGAGACAATGGCAAATATTTGCGAAACACTTAGTCGGAACAACCTCAAAAAAAAACCATAGATTCTTTGTAGATTGGGATACACGGGCCAAGTTAATTGACTTGCTTTGTTCAGCTTGGAGGTATTTGCTCTGCATTCTACGTGTTTTCTGTTTTGGATACGGAACAAATAGAGATCGATGGAGGTAGAGCCTGTACTCTGTGGGTGTCAAGATCCCGGCGACAGGCTGACATTAGCTTGGCTTTTGGCTAAATTAAAAGTAAAACCATTTCACCACCTAAGACTTTGGGAAAGTGCCAAACAATGGCCTGAGTTTTTGGCCCAAACGGTTGTTTCTTTTTTTTTTTTTTTTGGTCATTTTCCAGTGCAGACAGTTAGACGCTTTAACGTTACTCCCCACCTTAGACTCAAATACACACCCACCCGAGCTGAACTTGAATGGACGGACTGGGGATCAGCGGTTTCTTTTTCAAGAAATTTTTGTGAATGAAGTGCGCCGACCATCATCTGCAGTCCGTGGTTCGACGTCCATTGTCCGCATTTACGACATTTAGCGGCCACTTGGCCACTGCCAGCCAACGGTAAACTGTTTAGACGTCTTTAAGACATGCTAACTGCATTTTATAAGCGTCATATTTTGTCCGTCGATCGTAAAAATTATCATTATCATTATCGCCAAAGTAGCTCCGTTGCTTCTGCTGGGCTATTTCTATGTTTTCCCTACACAACTCCCCCAGTCGGAGGTGCCTTGCATTCCATTTTCTTTTTTTCTTTTTTTTTTGTGAAAGGTTGTGCATACTTATTAAGTCCAAGTGCTATGGAAATGTACCTTTCACTTCTCGAGTTGCTGTATAACAGTATGCGTTTACCCAGAATTCGCCAGATAGTGCAAGCTTGAATAGATAAGGGGTCTACTTATAGGAAAGTCGGTAAGTGGGTGAAGTTTTTCTCCTATAAAATCTTATAAAAGTTGAAAAATAATTTGATTTAAACGTTTGACGTTAATTTAATAGATGTATAACAGTTTTGAATGCAATTATAAATGATATATTAAAGGGAATATATTTGTATATCTTCAGAATGTAAAATGATTTAATATAACAGTTGTACACCATTTGTATAACACTTGTATATCAGTTTCGCAACAGATCATTTGAATTCCAAGCAAATATTGAGAAACTAGAGCAGCTCAGCCTTAAAACCGCCAACGCCTACCCACCAAAAATAAAAATCCACGGAGTTGTGACTATCTGGGTCTAATTTAGTTAAATGTACTTATAACAAGCATAACAAATGTATGCGAATGTCTTTCCCACGCTTTAGCAACCGAATAGAGTTTGGAGTTGGAGTCGGAGTCTGGGGCTTCTGACAACCCAAGTGTGGTGGATTTAGGCGGCGACTGGGAGAGACAATTGCCAAATCATGTCAGAGATAAATTACGCGAAAGACAGAAAGAAGAAATCTTCAATGCAAATGCAGAGTCCAAGCCGGTGACTCTTTTTTTTTTTTTTATTTTCTATGCTCCATTCAAAATGGATGGGGCCAGTGTCTCCGTCTCCGTCTCCGTCTCCGTCTCCGCGGCTTATTTATGTTACTATGTTTGTGTGACACTGGACGATAGACGACGACGACGACGACGACGATGACGATGACTTGACGGAGCTACTTAGTGGTAATGCGAAGACCGTTAAACACCCGGCCATTGTTATACAAATGCTCAAGCCAATGCAGCCCATTTAGACCATTTTGCAGCAGCAGCAGCAGGTGCCGGGCGGAAATGGTTAATAGAAATGAAAATGCTGTGGAAATGGCTTCATTGTGGCAAAAGGTGCGGGCACGAGGCCCGTCGACTTCGATCTAAAGTCTCAGTTATGCAATCCCAAGGGGTGACGAACCCCCATTGAACGATATATGTTTGAGTTCGAGCTCTTATTTCGGAGAGAGACCTCCAGTTGTAGTTAAATTTAAGATACAAGTAAGGCTTAACCGGGGACATTGGGTAATAGCTGATATTTCAAGGATATAATCTCTATCGGATGTGTTTATTCTTCTATAAATGCAATAACAATAAGACAAAAAAGCACCGGCTGTGAGTCACCCTGCCATTTATAATTAGCAACGGCATTTTCAATTACTTTTGACCAACAAAAAAAAGAAAAAAGAGCAGGAACAACAAATTGCTAAAGTATCTTATCTGGTTTCTGGTTTCCTTTGCTCCATTTTTGCCACTTCGTGTGTTCAGCACCACCCTGCCAGCCCCTCTGAATTCTAGCCACACTGAGCCAAAATATTAGCAATTCTTATACATTTCAATTTAAGTGAAATTTCCCTAATCGATCCAGAATGTATACCCTTTAAAACTCTCTTTTCTTTCAGTGCATCGTGTGTACCCTTTGCCATGTTACACTATCTTTGTAAGTATAATGGGCTTGAGTTCGGGAGCGGGTGCTGAAGAGCTTGGCGCCTTCAACAGGTGTCTATATACCATTTCGCTCGTGGGTGTGTGTGGGTGTGTTTGTGTTGGAAAATTACGACTGATAGTCGCTATCAGCTATCATTTCCCTTATCGATATTTGTATATAAAAGGCTTGACATTCAAGTTCAGTTAACAAATTGAGTCATCGCCGCCGGAAACTTTTCCAAAGTCTTGGTTTTTTTTTTAGGAGAAGGAGGAGGAAGACAGCACCATCATTTATTTTTGTGGGGTGTTTGTTGTAAACGGGGGAATGTCACCTCCTATAATTAATACGCAATAAATCTCGACGTTTTGTTCAACAATGTCTGGAGCCAAAAATATGGTTACCTTCGGGGAAAAGATATTGCCCGGCTAATGGAGCATTTCGATTAGATAAAGCTGCTGATTTCATTAATACTATATGCTTTATACCATTTATTGTGTACTGTATACAGAGTATTTTGCTGTTGGCATGTTATTTGTGGAGTATTACCCTCTCAGTGGATATATGAATCTGGATACAGGTGTATACATGTCGAAGGAACTACAGTGTAACAGTTTAAAGGCCATTCGAATTTCATAACTGCTTGTTTCAATAAATATATAAGAGTAAATATATAAAATATAACAGTTTAACAATATAAAATTATAAAAGTCTAAAGGTCACTAGAATTCCACACCTGGGAAGGACAACAACTGCGCACTTAGATAACCCATACAATTTGAATGTCGAACGATTTCGAAGTAGGTTCTATGCTTCAGTTCCTAATAGCCAAGCGACATTTAAAACCCGCAAAACCTTCTGTTCGTATGCTAATTAGAGAGATTTCCAACATCTTGACATTGATGAATTACCAATGTTGGTGGTAATGGAAACCGCACTTTGTTTTATGGAATGTCCACGATGGAGTAACGAAAGAACCTTATCACTGATATTCCGGGTTGATAATTCTTATCATTATCACCATAAGCCGCAAGTCAATAGAACCTTGACTTATATAGAGACTTGCCCTATACATACACATACAATATATATATTATATACACTGTTGCAATTGCACTTGGTATCACACGCTAAGCCATATAGCCGCCAGCCATTCCATGCCATAATTTGGACGTATTCAATTGGAATCGGAGAAAGTACAGCCACGGCCCATTGTCTAGTTTTTTTAGTTGGTTTTTTTTTTCTTTCGATTTGAATGATGATGGTAATGGAAATTGCGACACGCTTTTGCTTGCCACTGTCTTCAGCCATTGACACTTGTCTCTCGCGCTTTCATTCAAATTTTCACAGGAGACTCTTCTTCTTAGAGAAAACTATCCATAGTATTTATTTGAAAGCATATTACTACACAAAATATATTAGCAGTATTTGCATGTTCCCATAAATCTACAGGCTCGGGAGCGTTGTGAAACGCTAGAAAGAAAGACTTGTATGTATGTAATGTAAATGTAAAGTAGCACAAAATGTTTGCAAGTCGAGCTAACAAAATGCAATGCCATATATGTAGTCCCCGATGCTCCTCCAACTCCTAGGAATTTCAAACAACCGCCCACAGCGATCCGACATGCAATCGAAAGCGGCGCTTCTGCCGGCAATCTAATTGATATTTCTACCATTTACATGGTCGCCTTTGCGACTCCTCCGCCGCCCGAGGCCTGTGAAAATGCACCTCTGAATTGGGTTTTGAAAGAGAGAGTACGGAGGCGCACATCGGTGCCAATGGGTTAAGGTTGCCATGCAAATCACAGCGCCGCGTTGCGGTAGGTCACCAGTCAAGTCAGTCAGCGCTCGTCACCCGCCAGGTGGTTTATTTTATCAATACTCGGTGGTGCCCCAGACAATGGAGTGGAGTGGAAAGTGTTTGGGAGCGCCAGTTATGAGCGATGTGAAATAATGTGAAATGGAAATACAAAAATAACCCTGGGAAGCCGAAGCCTGGGAAGCAGAGACAGCCCCGACATTCGAACCCTTGGCTTCTTGGGCCTGTTCCTTCGTTCGAAGGGAAAGTTTTCCAATAGATTGCCAGGCACACATCGGTCACAGAATGACTTGTTAGGATTTTGCCTTTTACCAATAGGGGAACATTAATTTTGATTTATTTAACTAACTATTTTAATCAAACTGTAAGACCAAATAATATTGTTTTTAAATTAAAATACAAAATTAAATTTAAATTACATTCATTTAGGGAAACATCAATTTTCGTTTATTTTAATAACTAATTTAATCAAACTTTTTCATAATATAGTTTTTAATATAAATTGCAAAGGTTGCCTGGTCACACTTGGTATTTTCTGGGAAAGAGCAGGACTAGTCAATATTTCAATGTTATATTTTACCATTAGAGAAATTGAAGTAATGTTTTATCTTGTTATACATTTTAAAAATTAAAATAAAATTGAATATAACTAGTGACCTGGTCACACTGAACTCTCTGAGTCACATATACCCTCGGTCACACTAGGACTTTAAATCCTTGCCAATTTCTATAATGTCTTCAAAGGAACTAATGCTTAGATACTATACTTTAGCTATATAATTAATAGGTTTTTTGAGTATATTTTCCAGTGCTATCTTCCCAGCAGAAACAATCTGCAAAACCGTGTTCGCTGAAAAAAACAGCCCCTCTTCTGCACTGACATTTCTCACACCTGGCTGGTGGCACAACCTTTTCTTATTTTATCTCTTCCCGAAACTAATCAATCAAATGGTAATTGAAAAAACTGCAAGTTGTGTTTGACATATGCTATTGTGCGGATGGGAGCTGCATCTTCTGGTGTGCCCCCTGTTTTTCAGCAAGTTCCTTCTTCCGCCGCGGAAAACAAATCTGAACAACTGGAAAAACAATAAGCGGGCAAATTGAAAAAGGCCACGGCGAGGAACAAAAACTTTCTAGAAAAAGAAAATGTAAAATCTCATTATTTCTCTTGCACGTTCTTCTTCGATGGCTACTAGAGGATGGTATGGGATGGGGACTCGGGTTGATTCGAGTCGATTTGAGAAAACAACTTTCAAGAGATCATGAGAAAAGAATGGAAACGATCTGGGGGGGGGGGCTCTTGCGAGAGGCTTTCAAAGTCTTTCCAGTCTTTCATCATCCATCTGCCACCGATGATTTCCGATGCCGGGGGCAGCCTGAAGGTTGATGTTGCAACTCTCCAAACCGAATCGAAATCAATTTTGGATTCGTACAACTATAGTTGGAGTAGTATAATCAGTGATCGTGGATCAGTAACTCGCTCCGAAATTACAGCCAATGACATCGCCAGCAATTGGAGGAAAAAGAGGAGATACCCGCTATAGGAAGACCGAAACTATATAGCCCAGCTGTATCCGTACAATCAGGTGATTTACTAATTGCAAACTATGTATTTATTAGCAATTATGTGTTATGCTCTATCTGCATCTGTATGTGTATCTGTGAGATAATCGCCAGTGACAGCCACTTCTTTCACTTTGATTGACACGCTTTTTGGGTTATGGGTTATGGCAAAAATTGATTTCTGGCCCGCGCGACTTGTTGGGTTATAAAATCGGCAATTATATCAGCCAGCCAACGGTTAACTCGCCGCGATCGATCACGATCAATTAAGGAACGCGGCCGCAACTGCATTGGGTGGGTATGTGTGGGGTATACGGGGCACTGGGTTTTTCTACGCTGATCGGTTTCATTTCGTCTCGAATTGCCGCATAAAATGTAGTTCAAATAACTTTCGAAAATACAAAAAAAAAAAATATATATGTATATATATATGTATATAAAAAAAGAGGCAGCGACGAATAAAGAAAAACATTGCATTGTTGCGGGGCAGTTAAACGCTCAAGTTAAAGTTGCCTCAGTCTAACGGTCGTCACATTCACTTTTCATAAGAAACAAAACCGAGGCTCATTTGAATTTCTAATCGACAGAAATGTTTTATGTGCGCCTTATTACTATTATTATTCAGAGCGCGATATATAGTATGTGGGGCTGGGCCTTAAGCTCATTCGATTTCGTAATCTCTTAACATTTCGCTTTTACACCTCGCCATCGGGAGTATGGGAGTCTGTGGGTCTGGGTCTGGGTCTTTGCCTTTTGGGTTCATTGTCAGAACTGAGTGGAGTAGTGATCGGGAGGAGGGACTCGACGAGCCGACCGGTTTCTGTTTCGTTGTCGGTGAAATTTATGATGCATAATATTTGTTTTATTTGCTTTATTTGCCATTGTTTTTTTTTTTTGTTTTTCTGTGGTTTTCATAGGCAACACGGCACCGTTGCACTCGAGAAGATGTCGAAATGCTTGCCGAGATCTGGCCGAGATGCAATTGAAAATTCCCAGAAAATTTTTGAGGGTTCCCAGAAGTTTCAACTGAAAGTTGTAGACCTTATGAACTCCCCTTCGTTGGTTTAAGCCAATTCATCCAAAGTGATTTCAGTATTTAAATAAAAAATTTAACGAAAATAGTTAAGACTGAAGGGAAAGAAGGAAAGGTTGATCCAACATTTTTCAAGTAGTTATTTCTTTCAAAAAACAAAAAAGAAGGTTATCTTTGGAAAGCCGAACTTTGTATACCTTTGCAGTTTGAAATTGGTTTAAAAAGACGAATTTGTAATGTTTTAAACCCAAACATATCTAGATACACTCGGTTTTTGATGCTGATAAAGCACATATGTGATTTATAGGGTCGGAAATCACTCCTTGACTGCATTATAAGATTCTGACTAAAATTATAAAACCCTGCAGGGGTATAATAATACATGAAATGATTGATATATTCGGAGTATATTGATGCCCAGGCGGTATATTAATTAATCACTCATTTGGAAGACAACTATGATGGAACTGATGTGATAAAAACCAATCCATTTGTATCTTCTATAGCCACAATTTGACATATTTGATTTGCAAATTATGCCTACCTATAGGTTCTTCCTCAGCTAGAAACTTGTAAATATAATATCTAGTTTTGTTTGTAGGTTATTTCGGGAGATTCTCCAGCTCACCCAAAGAATCCATTAATTCATTTTCACTGCGCTTGTTGCCTCATATTTCGTATACATATATATATTTTTCTTCTTTGGCTACCTTCAACTGCTCCAGTTTCGAAGATAAGATCTCATCTTCTCGGGTTTGAGTGCCTTGGTCGCTAATAACTCTGGCTTTTTGGGGCTTTTCTCTGTTTGTTTTCCAGACGGCCTGAGGGGTCAGGGGTCGCTGACCCCCCTTCCAGACATTGACCTCCACCTTCTCCCCCGCCCCTTGGGCAATGCGATGCGATGCGAAGCTCTGCTGCGATCGACGCACGACAAGTTTCGAGTTTTGTTTTTTATTTTATTTTCTCAAATTATTTTTCAGCGTACTTTGCGTTTTTCATTCGAGTTTCTGTTTTTGTTTTTTTGTTTTCAGCTCTGGGCCCTCATCATCTCCCACCTGAGTAACTTTCGGCCATCCCCGGCGGAATCCCACCTGTAAACCTCACCATTTATGTGTAATTACACCTGGGTTCTTCGGCCTTTCGGGTGTTCTTTTGGATCTATATTCCGATATGCCTTTTGGCTCCGAGTTCCCCTCTTTTGATTTTGATTTTGATTTGTCAGGAGGAGCAGGTAGCCCATATTTCCCGTAATAACTATGTTTATCTTTTCTCGGTTTGGTAATTCCCCAATTTACCGGATTTCTATTAGCTGCGAAGCTGCATAAATACATTCATTACGGATGGGCGATGGTGTCAGGATCCCGCCGGTTTTTGTCATATCTTTTTTTTAGTCGTTTTTGCTGACCGGTTTCGGGCATTTTTACTTTCGATCGACGGGAAAATTTTACTAACTCTGTCTGCGTCCGCAATGCGCAAAAAAAGCGAAACTTTAATAGACCAACCACAAGTTCTAACCGGTTTTTGGGGATTTTCTTCTCCGTTTTTTATTTGGCTGCCCATTTTCCGCAGCAATATTTTAGTGGAAAATAGGAAAATATAAATGTGAAGTTGGACGAAAATTTATTAATCTAAAGAAAGAGTCATGATGGAATTTGAAAAAGGTAATTGAAAGTTGATAAAAAAAACATATTCCCTTATTTACGATAATGAAAAAAATACTTTCAATATTCCTAGTTCATTTAATTTAATAATTAAACCAGCTCAACTCCTTGCTTAAAAAACCGTAATGAATATAATCTGATTATAAAAAGAACTTGCATCTATGTTAAGCAGGAATTGAGGTTTCAGTTCTTTGATTTTAAGTCATTCCACTCCACCTTCCTCTTAGCTCTCATCTTCCATCAGTCCAGTGATCGAGTGAAGATCTACAGCTTGGCCTGAATCGCAGAGATCCGATTCGATCCGATCCTCAAGCTCGAGCTCCGCTGGCTGGCAGTTGGCCAGCTTCAATCTCAATCTCAATCACTTGACCATGACTGGTGGGCAAGGGGGATGGGTGCTCTTGGCCATTCTATTACTCTCCTCCGCTCCTCGATCATTTGTCCAAGTGTCCAGCGAGCAATGCAATTCTCGAGGCATTTTTCGTTCGCTGCCACTTATTTGGGTCACGGACAGTCATCATCTCGTTCGCCGGCCAGGCCAGGCTATCCTTGTCTTTACAGGTTTTTCGACTTTTACTTGCATCTGGCATTGGCCAGGCCAAATTCGAATTTTTTGTGTTATTTTTTGCTCTTGGCTCTTTGGTTCCGTGTTTCATCTTCTCAGACAAAACATTGGGCTTCTTTTTATTATTATTATTTTTTTTTTGTAAGCCATAACCAGCTGTTGTGACCAGAAATTTGCACAGGCTTGGGAGCTTTATTTTGGTTGTAAACACTTGTAATTAGTATTTAAAATAAACTTTATGGGTTTATATCTTTATTTTCTGCTCTAAAACTGTTTTTCAATTCATTTCTAGGCTTTCAAATTAGGCTTTCCTTACAGAGTCCCATAATGCAATTTGTTTAAAAGGAGTAATAATTAACAAGTTGTTTATCTTGGATACTGAAGCTTTTACGTAGGCTCCCGAAAACAGCTGTTCCCTTTATTATTTTAGCTTTACTTTATGTTCGCTACTATATTCTCCGCCCACAGAGGAAAAGTTTACCGATCAGATCTCTGGGATTTGGCTTTTCTTGGAACTTGTAAGTATTTTATGTGATAAATGGCGACTGTAGACTTTTTATAGATAACTTTAACGTGGAGTATATAAATAATTCTTTTTTTTTAATAACACTTTTGTCAATGAATTTGAAAAATGATATTCCCCTGTTATCCATCCCATCATCTTGTCCATTCCTTTCATCCTGTTCGTCTCTCCCTTTCTCTGTTAGTATTAATCTATAAAAAATTCTACAAATCTAAAATATGTCTACTCATTTATGGTACTTTAATTTGTTTTTCATGGCATTTAGGAAAGCTTTTAAAGTCTGCGGGAACTGATTGTTTATCGAAGTTGACAATTGGCACACTTTTCGATTTAATGCTCGATTCTCCATGATCTTGTTTTGTTTATCCTCTCTCTCTCTCTCTCTCTCTCTCTCGCTCTCGCTCTCTGGCTCACAGCGAAGAAAATAAGGAACCAGAGAAGAAGAAGGAGGAGGAGCGTACGAGAATGGAGTGCAAACAATGCCGATGAAAATTTCACAGCTCTTACCATGACTTTGGTTTTGGCCCCCAAAAGAAAGATCAAGAGACGACAGCAGCCCCAAAAAACGATATATTATAAGAAAAAAACAAAAAAAAAGAAACACAAGACGTTGGCAACTGTGCAAATAAAGCACCAACAAACAATAACAACACACACACACCCGCACACCTGTGGGTGAAAGAAGAAGCAGAGCGGACACCGAAAAAAAAGAAGAATAAAATAACAACAACGTGTAAATGAAAAGCCAAACAAAACCATTTTACAATTGTGGCCACGCTGTGTGTTATATGTTGGTGTTGCTTTTGTTGCCTTTGTTATTTCTGCGGAAAGTCGGGAAAATCAGTCAATGGAACGTCACGGCAGAACAGCGACGACAGCAGCGACGCCAACGGCCGGCAGCGCAGCATCGGGGGCGTGCTGTGTAAGTTCAATGAAATGCAGGCAAAAGGCAAAAAGCAGAAGAAACCGGAGAAGGAGAAGAGAAGGAGGAGAGGCAAACAACAACACAGACAACAAGAACAGCGCCAATTGATCCTCACAATGTTGCTTTTCCATTTCCAAGCCCTCGCAAAAATTATAGCCACCAATAACAAGACAATAAACAATTCCGTTTTTGTTTGCGGCGAGCCATCCGTTGTAGTTTAGTTTTTAAATTCCGTTTTTTGTTATCAAAATAAAAGATGTCTGGAAAACAGGCGAATTGGAAATAGGCAAAATGTACGGTGCTTATCCACCTCTCTCTTCTTATTACAGTTATTTTAAAAGTACAGCAATTGTAAGCAATCTCGGAAATCTAAGTAGTTGACCAAAAAAAACCTATGCAAATGAATATTAATTGATTTTTGGGGCCTGCATTTCAAAACAACAGTATCCTGCCTAATAATTATTTGTTGAAATTCCTTTACTTGACAAATTAACAGTTCCTTACCTCTTCAACTTTCTGCTGCATTTTCCGCGGATCCCTTTTATCTGTGGCGGCTGCAAAATGCTAAATCCTTGTCAACACTAAACAGAATAAAATTTGCGGAACAGAAAAAAAAAGATGCGTTCAAAATATTTTGAGTGAAACACACATTCACGTCCGTTGCAGTTATAATGTTCGTTTTATGTTCTTCTGTTGTTTAACGGCGGTTGCGCGCGCGCAAGAAGTTCAGCGAATAATAACAAACAACGATCGGGAGTCGGAACGACCAGCAACGAAACAAACACCGCAAATTTCCAACTTGATTTTTCCGCGTTTCCGTCTAAAGTTGCTGCGTTGGGTTTGTTGGAAAAGCTTTTTCGAATGCGCTTTGCACTCATATTTATTAACGTCCAGATGAAAATATCACCTAAAAATTCTTAAATAGTTTGCATTTCTCCCTAAAAAATCCACACCTGATATTCATCTCACCTCTAGACCTATCGATACCTTAAGGTATTTTCCTCGGCTGCCTATCGGTTGCTTTGACAACGGACTTTCAAAAATAAAAGCGAAAACAGAGGCGAAGCGAAACGCCAGAAAAAAAACAAAAATAAGAACCATGCAGAAGGTACGGGACATGAAGCGCACCGGCGTCTATCGCGTGAGCGGCAACATCGGGGACTTTCAGCTGGAGCTGAAGCTGCGCCACATCAGCGAGTGGCTGCCGGTGCCCAGGTTCGAGTATGCCGGCGCCCAGGCCAACACCACCACCACTAGCGGCAGCGATCCCTACACGGAGGAGTCGGAGCCCTGGTCGGACTGCCGCATTTATCTGCCGCAGGGGGAGGACTCCTACGGCGTCGAGAACCGACTGGGCTACTACACCGGCTACTGCAACGTGGAGACGGGCGGCAACCAGGTCGCTCGCTGGCGACGCAGAAGCCCCGCAACGCAAAAGGCCCTAAAGGGGGAACCGGAGAAGGCGGTGGGCGTGGAGGAGGGCCGGCGACGCAGGAGCTCCGCCTCCCAGAAGGCCCTAGAGGATGAACCAGAGAAGGCAGTGGGCGTGGAGGAGCAGGAACAACTGGAGCAGAGTGGCAATTGGAGCATCCTCAGTGAGAGGAACAGTGGCAATCCGGCCGGGGATTTGTTTTACGAGCGGAACCGGGAGCTGTGCAACGGCCGCATCGCCAGCATACGCATCGCCTGGCAGCAGAAGTACCTGAGCCACGCGGAGCTGGAACGCCACCTGCCGGATCCCGGTGGCTGCGCCACCAAGCTGCAACGGCGCTACCACACCTGGGCCCTGGAGACGTGGGAGCTGCAGCAGCGCCACCTCCAGAAGCTGGCATTGGCCAGGCAGGACCAGGAGCAGGATGAGAACCAGGATCACGCCAGAGTGCGCCGTCGAATGCGAAAATCGCGCCGCCGACAGTCCAATCGTCCCAGCACCGCTGTGACTTTGGCTGATGGTGGACCCCCATCCACACCCACAACAACGGCCCCAGGCCTGTCCTCGGCCAGCATTTCGGAGGTCTCATTTGACGATCCGCACTTCGCGGCCAGGACCTGCCTCATCCACACTCTGGTCGATGGCGATGCGGAGGATCAGCTGCCGCCGGAAGCCCGGCAGCTGCACCTCGAGGGTCAGCAGCTGATGTACGTGTACGCGGATCTACCCAAGGACACTCTCCTTGTGAGCATTCGCTACGATCCCGGTCAGGGGCTGCTCTACGTGTACCCGGACTTCAGCAGCAGTGCCCGCGACCTGGACTACATGGTGCAGATCGAGCGGGACAACGACTGTCGGCAGCTGTATGCCTTTGGCTTCGAGAACGCCACCCCGCTGGAGGGGCTGCTCGAAGAGCAACCGCAGCTAGAGGACGAGGATCAGCAGGCTGACGATGAGGAGGAATATGAGGACTCGCGGCAGGAGCTCCCGGTAGATGCCACTGGGCTGGAGCTCGTAGAATACCACCACATGCTACGCCTGGTGGCCAGTGAGCTGCGTAACCCGGTGCAGTTTGAGGTGCCGCCCAAGCGTATGCGACGGGTGTGCCTGCTCCTGGAGCTGCAGACGGCCCAGCACTTTGAGAACGCCAACATTCACGTGCGATACTACATCCAGGCGCCGCCCAACACGCTGATGGAGGCCCCGGCCGGCGAGGATGCGCTGTGCGGAGCCACCGCCACCTGCCGGAATGCCGGCGACTGGCGAATGGCCAACCTGGGACACTGCTGGCAGCTGACGCTGCTCTGCGAGGAGCAACACCAGCCGGACCAGCAGCTGCTGCACCTCTACTTCGAGGTGGTCAGCATAGACAGCTGGCAGCGGGAACGCAGCGAGGGCTATGCCCACTACTCCCTGCCGCTGATCTCGCCACTGCCCACGGAGTCCATTCGGCTGCAGTGCATCCGGCCGCTGGGCAGCTGGCTGGACGCCCTCAATCGGTACTTTATTGGCGGCCGTCAACTTTTCGACTTTGTGTCCTACTTTGATGTGCAGCAACGGCCGGCGGAGATCCATTCCCGCCTGGAGTCGGATTGCAGCATGGCCATGCGGAGCACGGGATCGCTTTTGCTCCGGATGCAGAAGCTTCAGCAGCGACAGATCGAGGGTGCCGGCCAGCTGTTTCATCTAGGCGACAGCGATGATGCTGGCGGCGGCGGCGGTAGCAGCAGCGACGACGCGGAGGTCAAGTCTCCTGAGGATGCGACCAGGGCCACCACCTTGGAGGAGGTAATGGCCGCCTACGTGGAAGCTCGGCAGCGGATCGAGTCGCTGCTGCGCAGCATTGCGGATACATGAGGCAGGCTTCTATTGTATAGTCATAAATAAATTATAATTAAATTAAATTATTTCATTAAAAATTCTCAAATTATCAATTTAAATTCAGGCCATAAAGTCGATGAATTATCGTTATCGCCGATCGATATAAGTGGTGTTGAAAAAGCTGGTATATATTTGGTATATTCACAGTATTTTTTGTGTTGTTATGGTATAAAAATGCTTATCGACAATTCCCTGGTCACACTGATTCAAAGAGCGGGCAAATCCTCCAGAGAATTTGTGGTTCTCTTGGAATCGGCGCCACCATGGACTACGACCTGTTCCAGTCGGACGACGAAGAGGACATCCTCACGGCCTTCAACCAAGTCACGCAGCAGCTCAAGCAGGATGCCCTCAACGCACCAATAGCCATAGACGACGACGAGGAGGAGGACTTGGACGATGGCCTGGACTGGCTACCGGAATTCTGTTGCAGCGGCAGGGACACACAGAAGACGCCGCTGCCGGCCGAGGGATTCCTGCGCAGCGGCTACGCTGAAGTGAAACCGCCGCAGTGTCGCCTGGAAAACCTGTGCTTTGACTTTGCCGAGGGACAACTGACGGTGGCCGCGGTGCGGAACTACCTGCACGGCGAGGCCTGGTGAGATTACCCTCAGCCCTAACTTTAAGGCGTTAGTTACCTTTCCCTAATTGCAGCAAGAGTGTGCAGAAGCTATTCGCCGCTGTGGCCGGCCAGCAGCAACTGGCGCCGACTCAGGCTTTGCTCTCGTCGTCAATGGGATCTGGTTCCGGCTGGTTTCGTGTCCGCCAGCAGGTCACCCACTTCTACCACCTGCTGCTCCGCCTGCGCCCGGAGGAGCAGCGGCTGTTCCAAGAGGACCTGCGGCTACTCCTCAATAATCAGCTGGACACGGAGGAGGCCTGGAAGGTGCTGTACTTTGCGGAGCACAGCAAGGGCAACGAGTGCCAGGCGCCGGCCTATCACCTTTACCATGGCATTCTCGAGTGGCGCTTCCTGGATCTCCTGCTGCTAGCCGCGGGAGAGGGCGGGGGCGAGGACCAAAGTGGCCTTCTTGGACAGCTGGAGCGCACGCTGGACGACCTGATTGTATGTGCGGGACATCATTACCGGGGCCGACATCGCCCGGAACTCATACACACATCGCCGTTCGTGTGCCGCTGCACCAAGGAGCTGTGGCTGCTGCTGCAGCGCCTCGTCCCGCTGTGGCTGGGCGAGCGGGATCTGGATTTCTGGCTGCTGTTCCACAAGGCCATGGCCCGTCACCGGACCAAGTGTTTTCCGGGTAAGATTTCTCGCGTCTTTTTGCTCCAAAAGATGAATTTCCAAAAAACATTTCGTTTCCAGGGGAAACCAATGCCGTCTCCCTGACCTTCCACGAGTTCTATGCCTGGCTTCGCCTTGGCTTGGCCCGCCTGGATGAGCTGCAGCAGCCGCAGCAGCTTGTGCTGCCCAGCAGCAGCAGCTTCCAAACGGCATCTTTGCTGAAACAGTTCCTGGCCAGCCAGCCGGATGAGCAGCAGCGTCGCGTCTATTTCTCGCTACTCGCTCCCCTGCAGCTTCAGCTGGGCCAGCCGGACGTGGACGTGCTGTGCCAGCTGTGGGAGTACCTGCACCGCTCCCTCAACTGCAACTTCAGTGCGGGAGGCGGCAGCGAGCAGCTGGACCAGCTGCCGCTGACCTGTCCCAGCGGCGCCGCCTACGTGGAGCGCTACACCAAACTGCTGGCCAGGACGCAGCTGGAGGATCTCAATCTCAGCAGCTTCACCACCTACGCCTGGCTGCTGGGCCGGACACTGAAGCTGGGACGGAGTAACCAGCGCCAGAAGCTGCTGGGCCGCATCTTCAGCAAGTTCAGTGCCGCCAAGCTGCTGGCGCTAAATGAGCCCGGCATCCACCATGTGATCGAGCTCTTCCTGTGCCTGCTGCTCTCGCAGGAGGATGTCGCCGAGCTGGCCGTGAAGCTGCGCGAAATGCTGCTCTGCCTGGCGCTGGACAAGCTGCCGCCGGTGCGTCGAGTCCTGGTGGCCAAGGGCCACATGGCGCTGCTGCTCCTGCACGCCCAGCATCGGCTCGCCATGGAGGACTATGTGGGCAAGCTGCTGGGCCAGCTGGGTGCCATTCGCAACGAAGTGGAGGTGGGCGCCGTCTTCGCGGGCAGCCTGCAGGCCATCTTCGACCTGGCGGACGACTTCGGTCGCGGCGAGAAGCTGCTGCTGGGACCCTGGCTGACGCACTACGTGGAGAGGAGCGGCCAGGCGTCGCAGGATCGGGTGTGGCAAGTCCTCCATGCGCTGATCCTGCGCCTTGGGGAGCCGCGTGCCAGTAGTAGTGGCATGGCGGAGGCCCTGCAGCAGCACATCCTGCCGCTGCTGCGGACGCAGTACGTCAGCGGGCACAGTTCGTGGCTGCCCAAGCTGGCCGCCAAGTTTGTGGGTATCCTGGACAAAGAGAAGGGTGACAAGCTACTAATGGGCTTCCTCCAAGGACCGGAGCCCCTAAACCTGGCCGCCTCTGCCCAGCTGATGCTCCAAGTCCTGGAGGACGCCGCAGGAGGATCCCTGCGGCGGCCCTCGAACGCCACGATCCTGCAAGTCTGGGTCAAGTCCTTGGTGCTCCTCAATGCCCAGCACGAGACGGTCCTGGCCCTAATGCCGCACGTGGCCCAGCTGGAGGAGTTCCGCCAGCTGGCCATTGACCCCGCCGCCCTTGAGGGCGGACGTGAGCCACTCTGCGCCTTCTTCGGAGCCCTAGGCAGGCGGGCCCAGCAGGAGGAGGCGGCGGCCCCCCACGTGCGCATGCAGTTAAGCCACAAGCTCCACGCCTATGTCCACCACTTTGAGCTGTGGCTCTCGCCGGAGCGACTGCGCTCCGAGCTGGGATCGCGCTTCTTCAGCTTCCTGGCCATCGTCATCTACAACTGCCCCAGCCTGGCGTACGTGCGCTCCAAGCCGAGCTGCTTCTTCCACCTGGCCATGGTGCGGTTCCTGCTCACCAACCAACTGCAGGCGGGCGTGGCGCCCGAGGGCCGGCTGCCGCAGATGGTGCACAAGATATTCCCCGTGCTGCTCCAAGGGATCGGACGTCTGCCCTACCGCACCGATGCCTACGTGGGCAAGACGCTTGAGCAACTCGTCCAGCACTGGACGCCCCACTTTGGCTTCTCGCCCAACGCCAGGCTCGTGGCCCGTCCATATGCCACGCTCCTGCAGGCGGACGTGGAGGCCAGCAGCGATGGTGGTGCTTTGACGCAGTACGTCCTGCAGCTGTTGGTCAGCCAGTTTCTGGTGGTGCAGCGGCGGAAGGCGGGCCAGCAGGCGGGTCTCGTGATCAGCATTCTGCAGCAGCTGATCGAGGGCATACCCGTGGAGCAGGAACAGCAGCTGATCACCCTCCTGCGCGGCGTCCATATGCCGCTGCTGGAGCACGTAATGTTCGTGGACGAACTGGACTACAGCCGCAACCAGGTGCTGGGCCTGTACCGGGTTTTGGTCCAGCATGGCGGCTTCAAGCGGCACCCGGCTGTCCGGGACATGTGCTCCTCCCATCTGCGATCGCTGGCGGAGAAGCATCTGGCCCACTGCACCTACTTCTACTTCCAGATGCTGATCCAGCTGGCGGGCATAGAGCCCGATCTGGTGGCGCCCCTCCTGCCCTTTGTGCGCGAGCAGGCCCAGCAGGTGGAGCTGAAGCGGGGCGCCGGTGAGGATGTGGGCATCCGGAAGTGCCTGCAGCGATTGCAAAGGGTGCTGATGGGATGACGGGAACCTAGACTTTGGATAGCTAATAAATGCGCGAGTTTAAGAGAACCCTTTCTGGACTTAATCCCTGGTGGCCCTGGACAAGATCCCCCCCGGGCCAAAGTGGTATAAAAATGTTATTATTTGAAGGGGGAAGACCCCGGAGAAAACTCGCATGGTTACAAACGTGTGGCTTCATCACAAATACTCGCTCACCGCTGCTGCTCCCTCGTCCGCGGTCAGAGCTTTCGGATTTACTTCAAGGCTTGGCAATAATAAATACACTAGGATTGCTTCTCATGGTGGCAGGAGGCGGAGGAGGAAGAGGACTGCCCGCCTCAGACCACGTTCTTGGCGTCGCGCGGTATGCGATTGGTGAGCAGGCTGGCGGGCATGAAGCCCGAGTCGCCCAGGTACTTGATGGACACATTGCCGGAGGCACCGATCGTTAGCCAGGTGATGGACGCGTGATTGATGCTGATCCGCAGCCATCCCTCCGCCGGGAACTGCAGGGCGCGGCAGACAAAGTACCGAATCACATTGCCATGGCCCACGATCAGGGTGTAGGTCTCCTTGTCCTGGTCGGGATAGGCGCGATGGAAGTAGCGCCGGAAGGCTGCCTCGATGCGGGTGCCGTCGCGTAGAAACTGCTGCAGGAAAACCAAAGGATCGGGATCAAACAGGAGAGAGATCATAGCCTCTGCTTACCGACGCCTCCGGCTTCCAGTGGCCCACCGGCGGCTGCGGCGGTATCGGCGCTCCTTCGCGCAGAAAGGCACAGTTCACCACCTTCTCCTTGTCGAACTGTATCTCCTTGAGTATGATATCGGACGTCTCCTGGGCCCGCACCATGGTCGAGGCGATCACCTTGTCCCACTTAATGCCTAGCTCGGACAGGCGTCGCCCGGTGAACTCCGCCTGCTGGCGACCGCGCTCGGTCAGATGATGCGTGGCATCCGAGTCGCCAGCGTCCAGGTACTCGCCGTGCCGCACCAGGATAATGTGGCGCGCCTTCTTGGCCTTGGCCTTCTCCAGCTCCGTGTTGTAGCGATTCTCCTCTTCCGGCAGGCTGTTGCGCACAGGACGCACCAGTGAGCGCGGCTCGCGGCAGTCCCAGTTGCTGTCCCACAGGGCACAGGAGTCCACCGGCTTCTCGCTGGATGTCCAGGAGGTGTGCGCCGCGGTGTGGGGATCGCGCAGCCGCTGCAGGTAGAAGGCCGCCAGACCGGCGCCGGTGCCGCACAGGAAGCTGGTCAACTTGCGCATCTTTCCAGGCTAAAACAACTTCTAATCTCCAGCAGCTTCTTAATCCTCTTTTAATCTTCTTTATCTTGATTTATCTTTTGCTTTTTTTCTTTTTGTTTTCTTTTTTGGCCAATTCGCCGCTAATTAGTGTGACCGGAGCTGCGGCGAAATTGCCAAACACTGCCTGGCAGATTTTCCCATGCACCTAGAATTACAATCTGTTAAAAAAAAATAAATTAATTATATATTTATATGATATACGATAGATATCAGAAGTTAAAGGTGTATTGCATAATATGTCACACCTAACAATTCGCCTTTATAAAGTTTTTTTTTTTTTTCTTAGAATAAAACTATTAAAAAGAAGTTTAATAAGTTTTTATTATTTTTTTTTTTGATTTCATAAAATAAAATAATTTAAAAATTAAATTTGTATTGCATAATATGTCATACTCACCCATTCGCCTTTAAAAGAGTATTTTCCCTTTACAAAAAATATGAAAAAGAAGTTTAATCAGTTTTTATGTTTATTTTTGTTGATTTGATAAAATTAAATATTTTTAAAATTAAATTTGTATTGCATAATATGTCACACTCACTCATTCGTTTTTTTTTATAGGGTATCAAATTGAAAAAATAGTTTTTTACTTAGAAAAAAATTAATAAAAAACTAGTTTAGTTTTTAGCTTTATTTTGATTGATTTGATAAAATAAATTGTTTTTATAAAATAAAATTATATATTTTAAATATTTTTTTTTTTATTTTCTTGTGTGTCATTTCGACTACTTATTAATAAAATTAAACCTTCAGCAATTCGTTTAATATATGAATAAATAAAAAATACTTTGGCCTACATACATATGTACATAAATATCAACCTATAGGAAGCTGAGCAGGACGGAGCACCGCTGTCGCGATAACGAGAGAGATAGATATATGGATAAAACACGGAGAACACAAAAAATATGTTATATTTTTT